>APFE031381153.1:59459-96113 GCA_000404065.3 Pinus taeda
AGAAAGGAGGTTTTGTCATTTGAATCATCCAAGAATTGTTTATTTATGTAATGTAAAGGAGGTTGCCCCCTCGAAGAGGCTGAATTTTAAGGTGTTGATCTATCTTTTCTATATTTTTCTTGAGCTGGTTTCATAACAAAATTTGTCATGGCGTAATGCTATCGATATATCAAATTATCTTTGATAAAAGGGCTGCTCGAATGTCCCTAGAAGATGAAACAGACCTGCTCCGAGTAGGAAATTGGTTCGGTGAGGAGTCATTCACATATATCAAAGTTTATGGGAGTCTGGACAACCCTCATGTGTTACCCCTATTCATTCCTGACAAAATTCTTGCTAGTGAGGTAGCCTATCAGACAGTGGGAGACAATATCTCTAAGGTTTTGAAAGAATCTAATAAAAATATGTGGCATGTCTTCCTAGTCGAGTTTGATAGACATGCATTAGATAACTAAAAGCATGCAATGTTTGAAATAAACACCATTTAGGATCTCGGTTTTCCCACTATTCCTAACAATCAGCACGATCCTCATCAAACTGTCAAAAAGATTACCGCTGCATCCAGTATCAAGCAATTTTCCCTTGAACCTGACAAGTTTTGATGATATTTTTGAGGGAGATTATACTTATTCAATGGTTATGCACAAAGTAGAGAAACAATTAGCTCCAGAGGAAATGATTCAGTTCACTCAGTATAGGGTCTCTAAGCTGGAAAAGCTTCCAATGGAATCATTGCAGGTTCCTAAGGGGAGGACTATTCTTGATGATGTTATTATTGTTGGTACTACTCAATCTACTAGTGCTTCTTAATCTAGAGAAACAATTTCCTCTTATTCTTCCCAAGCAAAGGGATATGAACTTGATGCTAGGTTGGAATAAATTTGGGAACAATATAATCAAGCTCTCAATTCTAAAGCTGATGAATATCAAGTTGTTAAAACTCCTCCACAAGAGAAGATTCAAGACACTTCCAAGAGCTTGGAACATACTCTAATTATAAAAAAGGCTCTTGAGAGTCCTTTAGAGGATAAATATGTAGAAATCATATCGGATTTCCCATCTTTCGAGTTTTTTTTAAGAATAGAAGAAATTCCTCCACTGGACATATTTTACAACCTTAAACATAAAGAAGTGGTTAAGAGGGAAAGAAGGAAAAGGAAACTTGACTAGTGTCATGGTTTAGATCCCAACAATGCATCTTTTGAGGTGTTGTGGAAAGGTTCTTTGGAAAATTCTACAGAGGAACTGGGTAGGCTTACCCAATTTACAAGTGCCTATGCTTCGGCTACAATGGACAAAGCTACAAAGGTGTAGCAGTTTCTTAACGAAAATGAAGAAATGATCTCTTTATTAGAAAAAAGAATGGAAAATGAAAAGTAGAAAATCATAGAACATTAGCAAGGGAGGGTCATAGAGCTTCACAGTAGGTTTAATTCTCTTAGAGTCCAGTATGATGTTGGTTTACCGACACGAGACTCTCAAATCAAAGAGCTACAGAGAAGGATTGAGCATCTGAGTGTCAATCCGGAATTAACTGAGTTTAAGAAGGAGGATAATGAATTAAACACTCTTTTAGCCAAAAAACATATTGTCTTTTGTCAAAAGTTGGCCATCATTCATGATCACTGCAAGGAAACTAGCTCCCTAGTTGACCAATTATCTGATATCAAAATTTATTTTGATGATATAGAGGAGAAAGTTGTTGGTTTTTTGACATGGCAAGAAAGTGCAGAGGGAAGAGTAGCCAATCTTCCAAAAATCTAAGAATCCCATAAAGATATTATCTTCAGAGAGTGGGAAGTTTGTATTAAACAAGAAGAATCGACAATTTATCATGCAAGGGATATTTCAAATAATATTATTGAAGCGGTTAGCGAAAATTTATTTCAAGATAATATCATATCAAGTTGTCCTGAAGGAGCATTAAATGATATCAAACTACTTACTAAAATGTGGCAATAATCCTCTAGGAGACAGGACGAGATCATCAATCAGTTGACCAAAACTAACTTGGAGAGTCATTGGCAGTTTTTGGTCAAACCTCATAGTTAGTGGATTATGCTCCTATTTTTATTGAATACCACCACACATATGCTACCAACGTTGAGGGATGCAATATTCAACAACCAAATGCAAATACAACCCAAGTCTCTGCCCGAGTTGAAGAATATGATTGATATCTATGAGATGCAACAATGAATTGGAGGAAAGTAATCCTCCCAAGCTTAGATTATTTGTCGTAAGAAATTCTAAATATGTCCCCTTTGGTTCATTTTGGTTACTTTTGTTGAAACCTCCTGAGGTTCTTGTGGTATTTTCTATATTTGTCTTTTATCATGAAGCTATAAATCCCCTCTCTCAGATGTGAGAAGGGGTTCTAAATTTTGAAAAAAAGGCTCAAGTTGCACTATTGTAACTCTGGTTTTTCTTAATATATAGCTAAACCATCACCATTTCTATCATGAGTAGAGCAATGATATATCAGGTACTATTATCCTCTTGTTATTCTTTTGTTTAGTGTAGAATAGAAATTTTATTTTGTTCATAATATATATGTTGAAACAATGGTTCATTATCACTATTGATACATTGTTTGATTGGAATCATAAGTTATATTAATGAACAACGAGATCTCAATATATGTGATGAATTAATAAACTAATTTAATTAATTATTTAATGAAATTAGTTGTCTTTCTTTGTGTTAAACTTCATAGTTGTAGGATGCTCTATATTGTCATGTTAATTATGAAATATGTAAACTCACATATATTAGAAGTGTACCCGGGTTAGATAATAAGTTTATTAATATTTATTTCAGTTTTAGCTATATTAGAGCATTATATTTTTATTCAATCCATTTCATATAACTTTATATAAAGGGAAACTGGTCCCATAATTCCAATCGGAGCCAAAATCGCAAATGGAAAAGGCCCTGCTCTAAGGTCCCAAGTGAGTGGTTCCCGCCAATGTTGATGCAGTCGTTTCAGACCATCAACATGACACTGGTAAAAAATAACTACAATAGAGGTTCTTGTGCTATCTGTGATAATGAATTTCAAAGAGTGGTCATTTCAATCTTTGTATGAGGGAATTTTTTCATCGACTTGCCTTACATATCTTAGTTATTGTCATCAAAGTCAAACATAGAAAAACTACTCATTTTTGAAACAAATCACTTGCTTTCTAATAGCTAACACCTCCTTTTTATCAGATCAAATGCACACACTTCCCTTTTTAGGAATGTTTTTCCATCAGTTGTTTGGTTTTAAGCAGATTTCTTGTTCAATTGTGCCAACAAGATGGTTTTCACAATTGAACCTGATTTTTTTCTTTACTTTTGGAAGATATACCTGCCAATTGCCTAGTATTCAAGTAAACTTCTGTTCAATTGCGCCAATAGCTAGTTTTCACAATTAATTAATATATATAATATATATATATATATGCTGTGTGTGTGTGTGTGTGTGTGTGTGTGTGTGTGGTGTGTGTGTGTGTGTATGTGTATGTGGTATGTGTATATATATATATATATATGGGAAGATCTAAAAGCTAGTTTCCTAGTTTTCAAGTAGACTTCTTGTTCAATTGTGCTAGTGAACTGGTTTTCACAATTAAAACTTTTTTTCTTTCTTTTTATTATATTCATTTTCAAGAAGAAGAAATTATTAAAATGAATTCACAGTAGGGTGGGGGTCTTCCCTGCCTAGCACTTTCAATTCTGATTGTTGTAGAACTCTTTAAATAAATTTTTACCGATCAACAGGCTACTGATACAATTTCAATCTATTACTATTGACCGCCTCAACTTCATAAGGTCCCAACCATCATGTATGGAACTTCCCCTTAATTGTTTTGAACTTGGAATCAAAGAGGAGACCCTAGTCTCTTCAATTGAACAACTTCCTTTGAATGAATTTATCATGCAATCTGCTTCTTTGGTGATGGACAAGAGTGTTTTGTTAAACATCATTTTTTCAATCTCATCTAATTCATTAAGCTAGATGAGTCTTTGCTGATGTGCTTAAGAGAGCTTCATACCTAGGTGAGTTACATTCCTCTATGTCTTCACTTGGGAGTTAATTGGCAAAAAAACCTCCTTATCGTACACTAGCTCATATGAACTATGCCTAGTTGTAAATTCTTCCATGTAGTCCTATAGGTCCAAAAGGCCTCAATACTCCTGATCTTCCTAGTCCTTATGATGCAACTACACATTTTTGGTCAAAATGGCCTCTAGGACTTTGTTGGTTGATTCCACCAACCCATTATCCCATGTATGGTAAGGTGAAGATTTACGGTGCAATTTTTTTTACTGTTGTGTAATGGCCTACACAAGATTTGAAGTAAAATTCATTGATTCATCTGTTACAATCTACCACGGGACACCAAAATGAGTGAAAATATCCTCAAATAAAAATTCAACAATTGCTTGTTCATGAGCATGAAAAAGAGGCTTAGCCTCTACCCACTTAGTAATGTAATTTGTACAAACCAAGATATACATTTTATTTTTGGATACTGGAGTGATAGGCCCCATGAAATCAAATTCCCACTTTTCAAATGGTTCAATAAGTACATGGGGTTGCAAAGGCATTTCAATTCATTAATTTTATGTTATTCTCATAATTTTACCCATTTAGGTGAAAATAATTTAATATAATTTCACTCACATTTTCCGTTTCCACATGAAGGGTTCAATAAATCCTTTATTTGTTGATTATCCCTTAATATTTTAAACATTCTCATAGAGATACATTTACTAAATCATTATTTATAAACTATTTTTAACCTATTTTACCATTTTACCTAGAAGAAATCTAATAAACCCATTATTTATCAATCATTTCTACCTATTTTACCCATTTTTTATTAATTAATTCAATAAATCATTATTTTTGAGTTAGTTACCTAAATAAATGTCATTGACCAATATTCTTGACCTTTAACTCTCATAAATAATAATAAAATACCAAATTAGTTAGATCTTGATTTTGCCCAAAAAATATTTTATTATATTTGACCTCATCAAACATAGCTAACATTTTATTATAAATAGAGAGGTTTTCCTCCTCATTTCTCATGATGCATTTTCATCGCCAATCATGTGATCCTATAACTATCGAGCTTTGTCCTTCAAAATCTCTTCACTTTTTTTCTTTTCTTTTCTTTACTTTTGGATTGTTCTGCCCTTTGGAGAGAGGGAACCACACAAGCTCTAGCAAGGATTAGACATGAACCCTCCCAAGGAGGATATCTTTTTGATACACTCTTATGTGAAGCTTCTCACCACGGGAGAAAATAATAGAAGTCTTCTTTGGATCAATGGAGTTTACATATCTTATGCAATGAAATATGTTTCTATTTCTCTTTTCTAGTTTCAATTATGGCACTTTATGTAGATTTTATGAACAACTATATTAATATGTGCCACTACTAGGGTTTATCTTTAAATTCTCATTTTTCTCATTGGACTACTAGTAACCCATAGAGAAAGTCTTTTTTCTAATCTATGTGCTGGATGATATCCAACAATATCGATTCTTGGGGGTGAAAGGAAATGGTGAGTAGTTCAAAGATAGAGATCGAGAAATTTAATGGGTAGATATTGAGTTGTGGAAGCTCAAAAAGGAGGATATTTTGGTGGATGAATACTAGTGGATAAATGTACATCTAGCTACTGCATTGACAGGGATATTGACAAAAGATAGGACCAAGTTGGATAAGAAGGCAAAGAGCACAAAGACTATAAACACAACAAAATAATAAGAATTCATTACAATATTATTATTTTGTTAATCTTTTCAAGGATTTTATTAATGATTAGTTTCTATGTTAATGAATTTTCAATTATTTAAGGAAAATAAAAATAAATATAATCCTAAATAAATGAATGATTTATCAAAAACGTTAATTAATGTTTTTCTTATTAATTCATTTTTATTTTATTGTTCTCGAAAACCTTTTATTTTAATGTCAAGATTAATGAATCTCCTTCTAAAGATATAAATATCAAAAATTATATTTAAATTGTTTGTGCAAGGGATAGGTGGAAAATAAAAAAGAAAATTTGGAAAAAGGAAGATATCATTTTTTATTTAATAACATTTTCGAGAAAGAATATCGAAAGATGAATAGGAAGAGGAGAGTAGTTGGGACGAAAGCAGAGAACAAAGATTGCTTATAAAATAATACACTTGTTATAGTTTATTGGTTGGAAACTTTGTAATAAAAACCAAATATTTTTATCAGTATAAGTATAATTTTGTAGAGATATGGGTTAGAAATCCAAACTTGAAACTTGTATATTTCTATCAATATTTTAAGAAGACGATGGTTGGAAAATCTTAAATTATTTCTTTTATAACATTTCAAGTGAATTTTAGATTCAAGGATGATGGATTTTGCTTGAATTGGATACTAAATAATTTTTTCTCAACATTTAATGCAATTAAATGCTATTTCATGATCAATGTGTCAAATTGTGCATTTTTGTCAATTATTTTATCAATTTCTATTCATTATTGATATTGCTCAACGAAATATGAGAATATGAATGTGAATTTGATTACATGGATATGTTCTAATAGAATTTATGTCGAATTGTTTCTCTTTAATGTTATTTGAATATGTCAATATGGCTTAAGATGGAGAATACTGATTCTTTTTCTTGTTTTCCATTAATGAATTACATACTTATAATCAATCTCTTATTATTGTTAGCTTAGGATTAAATATAAGATTACATTTGCATAATTAAATAGGACTCCTTTTAAGATTTAGTAGAAATATGACGTGAAAGTATCCTTTAGAGAAGCAATCTATTTGGTGGTAACAAGGCCCACATACTAGTGGAAATTGTTACACAACATGAGAGTGTGTGTAATTGGGGGTTTCCATTGTGAAATTATCCCTTTGTTGGTAGAGGAAATTTTTTGACTATCAACACCCATCCATGGTGAAGCCAACATTCCAAATGCACAATTAGATATTAAATCTTCATGTTATATCCACACCCTCACTTATGCAAACTTCCACAAGTTTTCTTTATTTCTTAAACAAATTCCATAGTCTCCATAAAATTACGGATATATGCATGGGTTGCTAGGTAAATGGATGATAAGCCATCTTCATTTATAAAAAAGGTGCATATTTCTAAGGTGGTGCCCCTATTAGCCATAATATTTGCTTCATTGTTATAATGTTGAAGAACATGGATGATAGGTTGAGCAGATAACATTTTTAAAACATAGTAAATATTTTTGAAAATGTTTCTTAACCTTAGATCCGTTGAATAGGTACTGAGATAGAGGTGATGGATTATGATTCTAGAGTCTGCTACCACTATTAGATTAATGATATTATGAGCAGAGGCTTGTAATAACCCTAGAAGAGGGCATATGCTTCTACCAGATTATTTGTAGCTTGACTTAGGCCCCATGACGAATATTGTTCTATTTGTCCACTAAGGTGAATAATCACACCCTACAACCCCCCATTCCTACCACCCCTTTAGAAAGAAGGATATGGGGGTTGGATTTGATCCAATTATGTTTGCATGGGTCATGAAACCATTTTTAATATAGTATCTCTATGTGCATCCCCATGTTATACCACTATCTCAAGGTGCCCCCAAGGATTTAGGGATATGCCTTCATGGGAATTGAATGTTTTCAAAAGGTGAAAAAATCCCCACTTTCCACCATTAGATCCAACTCCTTTGGGATTTTATAGAAAAGGAGGAGATGGAGTGGGCTTTGATCCACTTATGTGTGCACAGGTAATGAGACCATTTAATATAATCTATTTGGGTGCAACTATGCATTTAACCACTGCCTCAAGGTTTCCCCATGGATATAGGTTAAACCCTCATAAGGATTTAACCTTACTCAATGGTGATAGACTCCTCATTTTCCACCATTGGATTTAACCCCTTTGGGGTTTCTTAAAGGAGGACACGGGGGTATAATTTGATCCACTTATGTGTGAATAGGTCATAAGACCATTTAATATAATATCTCTAGGTGCAACTACATGTTTTATCTCTATCTCAACGTTCCCCCATGGCTCCATGTTAGGTTGTCATGGGAATTGAACCTTGCCCAATGATGAAACGCTACTCACTTTCCACCATTGGATCTAACCCCTTTTGGCTTGACTCTACTATCATTGTTGAAAAAATTAAAATCTTTAACAAAAAATCCAACTCAATGTGGAAAATGTAAAAATATTAACCAAAAATATTTACTTTATCCTGATTATTAATATTAAATGCAAAATAGGCATTTGTCTAGCCAAAACATTTCATAATTCTTCAAAACGTGATATCCCCAGGGCAAGATACTTGATCGACTATATAGATTCCCTACACATGTAATATACAATGCCTAAGATTCTTACTTAAGGTTAACATCATTTTAAATTCCCTTCAAGTGAAACTTCTCTAAAGCACAATGATTTTTTTCTTGAATTCACCATTTAACAATCATAGATATAAAATTTATGCATGTTTCAATTTGAAGTATAAGAGGATATTTCTTTTGAGATCCCCCTTATACACAAATACCAAGGTTGAGCAAGGGTTAATTGGATGTTCATTGGTATCCCCTTCTACTGAGAATACAATGTTGGAGGAAAGATAAACCTCCATTTTTGAATAATTTCCTTTAGGAAGAAACAATGTTCGAGGAAGGGTCACCTAAACCTTCCTCAATCTCCCCTTCAATGAGAATACTATTCTTGAGAAGGGTTACCTAAACCTTCCCAAGACTCCCCTTCAAAGAGAATACCATTCTTGAGGAAGTGTCACCTAAACCTTCCTTTGGCTTCTTGTCAACAATGATGATATACTTAAGCAAGGGTCAAGTGTGCCTTCATTGGGCTCCCTTTCTACTTGAGTACAATTCTTTGTGAAGGCTTATCTAACATTTCCCTATTCCACCCATGCTAATGTGACAACTACACAATGAGGAGAGAACCATGACTAGACAAAACTCTAGCTAATATTTGATATCATTAATTAAACTTAAGTAATTAGATTACACAAATGAAGGTTGGATTTCCATGTAGATACTTGGTATGAGGGAAGAGTTCCATAATTTGATTGTTGCCTTGAAATGAGATACCCTTATTTATTGAATTGAAGGTGGGAATGTTTCAATTATTGGAAAATTTGTGCCTTTGAATGAGTTATTAGTGAGATGCAGTTGGGCCGATTTTAGAGCTGGAAGACTTGTTAATTGTTGGTGGCATGAAGAGGCAAGTTGGCTATTTCCCCTCTGGTATCATGGAGAGACAAGACTTTATTATTAAGTCACCATGGGCAAGTGATGCCTTCTAGATTGAGCCAAAAGATGCAGAAGGCAGTGACATTAAGATATATATGCGAACACCATCAAAAGATCAGGGTAATAACATCCTTCCTTGCCATCCAGGTTTAAAAAAAAACATCTAAAACAAAAATTCTTGTTGTGCCCTGTTGCACCAACTCTCGAGCAAAATTATTGCACATCATATTTTTCTAGAAATTTCCCTCACAATGGAGATGAGACAACACATATCTCCTTCATTAGTGTCACCTTAAATTGGAATTTTTTTTACCATTCCTCATTCATGCGGTGCCCTCTCGCACCAATTCCTAGCTGAGAATAGTTCAATCACATCATTCATTTTCCCCTTAGCCAGGCCTTTATTGGATCAACCCATTTGTAATATCATGGTTACTTATACTGGAACTACCATTACTAGATATCATTTCACACTTTTTCTTATTGCATTGGTTCTCCTTCAAACCTCTACTATCCACCAACTCTTGCTCATTTGGTTTGGTTATTAAAGCTCCCCTAGATCTCTACGATGCACATTTTTAGTGTTAGCTCGATATCTAGAACTCTATTTCTCAATATTTGGGACTATCTCATTGACCATAGATCCCTCGTGGAGGTAGATACTTTGTGATCTCTCAGCCAGTATTGAAATCGATGTTTTTTCTCTTAGATTAAACTGGGGTTACTAATTTGGGCAAGTGGAGATTGAATTCAAGTGCTTTATTGAGTGCTGCTTACCAAAATCTTGCTGCTCTATTGATAAACCATTTGTGAATCCCTTAGACTTTGGTTCTGGCTAGGAGTGGTTAAATGGAAGAGAGATTATAGTGCACTGGCCTACGATTGGGAGGAAAGTGGAGGTTCCTCCTTCGATTTCTCATTCAGATAAGTAACATGTTCCACGCCCTTTCATGATGAGAAATTATGTCCATGTTTCTATATTATTTACAATTAAATGCTTGAAGAATTTTTACAATTTAATGTTGGGTGATCACCATAATTATGCTAAACACCTTATGTTGGTGCGCAAGGGGAAAACCTTGGGTTCAAGATATTTGCCAACAAAGCCCCTATAAACACCAACCCTTTTAGAAACACCCACGAGTAGGTGAAGTCTCCCCTGAGGCATCTATGGGGAACTGCAGGAACCCAAACAATTCTGTAGTGATGAAGGAGACAAGGACCTTGCGTTAAAGTACTTATATTCAACATATTACTATGATTATTTAGAAAAAAGTGAAGTATACCATTATTCTATGAAGTAATTCTGTCATGCATACATTTAAAGTAACAATATCATGAAAAGAGATAAGCCATTAGACTTTGTGCAAATACAAAAAATAAACCAAACATGTCTTTCTATTAATACTGTGAATCTTCCATTAAATTCACATCCATTACGTCTCACTATCCTAGTAAATCATTTAGCATTACAGAGCAAGACTACATGATTTTATCTCCAAGTATGCCTAAGTGTACCTTAGAAGTATATCTTTTACCTTTTGACCTTTATCTATTTATAGTTTTACATGTGGACCCAAGCTAACCAAAAACTCCTGATTACTAGTAGTGGTAAAAATTATTATGGGTTAGTACATACAAAATTATCCTAATAACTTCCCTTATTACTCGTAATTCTATGTGTTATCACTCAACTAAACTTCCTACGTGATGCTCCTCTATGTAGATCCCCAAAAATTGTTACCCAAAACATTGCTCCAACAAACCCTTGACACTCATTTGTGGCTTGTACTAAAGCCACTTCGTATTTTTGATGTTTAGTGAGGGAACTATCTCCTTCGTTACCGTAACAATTTTTTCAAAGGTTTTCCTTGTACTATCCACCTTTAACTTGACTTCCTTTGATTACTCCAAAATCTGGTATGCCACCTCCACTGAACTAGGGGTCTTCAACTTTTCTTTACTTTCTTGCACCACTTGTCTAAATATCTAATGTGTGGTCCCGATCTTATTTGTTACCTTCAATGCTTCATCCTGCAACTTCACAAATTTCTACACCAATTTTTGTGGATAAGTTCTCATCTGTTTGATCTTATTGCTTAGTTGTGCATTCTTTAAAATTGCAGTCTTGTGCTTGGTCATTGACAATGTGTTAAGGTTGTCTTCGAGCTTCTATGCTTTCTCCTATTCCATTTGCATCTTCTATTCGACTTCCTTCAACTCTTCACTTTCTAGAATTTTTTTTGAAATATGCATGCCTTCCTCATAAATATTGCTGCACTCTAGCTCCAATCCCTGGATCTGCTCAAATGTCATTATTGTTGCATGTTCCTTCTCCCTGCACTCTTTTTCTTCTACTGGAGTGCTTGACTTTTTCCACAACTCCGACTCTATAAATTTAGCTTTGAGATCCTGAATGACCTCACCAATCATCATTAACGTTAGCATGTCCACCTCCATTGTGGATCTGAGAGGTTTTTGTAGACCTCCGCTACTACCTTCTCCAACTTCACTGCTCTCTAGATTGCTTGCTCCTTCTTTTCTACTAGCTGTATTTTTTCTGCCTACAAAGCCTCGTGGGATGTTGACAATTGTACCATCTCTGTTTTTTTTGTAGATGTGCAAAACTTTATCTCTTGTGTGATACTTAGTTGCGGTTGATGAAAAATTTCCTATGAAAACTATGAAAGGACCAGTTCCACATGGCTTAGGCCCTATGCACATTGTTTTATGTCTACACTTGGAAATTCCATTCCATCTAATGATATATGTAATGCATGGTGCTCTCTTGATGTTGATGATGGTTGGTTCTAGCCGACCTTGTGTCAATTCCCTTGGTTGTGCTATGTGGTGCTCTCTTGATGTTGATGATGGTTGGTTCTATCCGACCTTGTGTCAATTCCTTTGGTTGTGCTATGTGGCTCTATTTATATAGTTCTATCCTTGTTGGGGGTGATGTTGTGATTCTGCTAGAATCCAAGAGTTTTCACAGTTAATTTAACTTCTCTTGTGTTCTTAATTGTATTTTCTGTTGTTTTTGCACTACTGTCTCCAATGCCTCTTTTATTTTTTCCTTGACCTGGTCACCAATATTTTCTAAATCATCATTACATAATGATTGCAACTAGGTGACTATAGGTTTCATTACTTTCCTTTTCAATATTGCATGAGAAATTCGTTCTTCTACTATCTACTACTACTTCCCCTTATCTTCAACCTACGTAGTGGCTTCTGATGAAAAGTGTAGCAAGAAAGTCTCAATTTGACTTTGCCTTCGTCAAATTGAGAAAATTTGAATTTCCACATCAGAAGAGAACTTGGAGGTAGTTAATTGAGGTGACATGCCTCTTGTCACTCAATTATCTTAACAAACTTGAGTTAGAGGGCTTGGAGTTCAATTATGCATGTGTGATTGCTAATTTGTAGCAATCCAATTCAGTTATTTCTAGTTATATTAAGTTAAACTAGTTCTAACTATTGATAGAACTAGTTGGAGGTCAGTTGTGCAATGGGAAAACAATCTAACTCAGTGATCACCCAACTATCTGACTAATCAACCAAAAATATCTAGTGCATGTGAGAATTTGAGTTCCCCAGTTGTGGTGGAGATTCCAAGTGAGTGTAAAATCAGTTGTAGACTAGTCTTGAGTGCACAAGTGTTGCATGCAGTCAGAGATCCACCCTTGGGAATTGTGTAATCAATTGGAGGAAAATTCCTAAAAAATAGCTGCCTAATTCCTCAATATTTGTGCAAGGAAATAGGGGCTCAAGCAGAGGCATAAATTGATTAAGTGTAGGTTAGAGCTTTTCATTGAGTAGAGAAAACGATTATTCGTTTGTAGGTTGACCTCAGAGTGAGCAAGAAATTGTAATAAATTCTCTATTCATCTAATTAATGCAAGCAATCTTGAGGGGTTTTTACAAGTTGGTTTCCCCTAGATAAATCTGTGTACTTGTGTATGTGATTGATGCATGTTTGCGAATGTTGTTCTAGATTGTAGATTAATTTATGTAGAGTAGTAGAGTAGAATTCTATCTCTTGATTTAGATTAAATTTCTTGAGTAGTTGCCATTCTATCAACATATTTCTACATGGTATCAGAGCAGGATTCACATTAGAACAAGGATTTCAAATTTGCTCTTTAGGAGGTTCAAATTTGCAGCCTCAGTGTAGCATAATTTCTTCAGAGTTGGGAGAATGACCTTCAATGGACTGAGATTAGTGTATGCCTTGGAAGGTAGCTCGAATTTCATTGCATCGAAGGATCACATGGAGGCAATGTTTGATGAAAATGGATTGTTGGAATATGTCAAGAAAAAAATTCCAAAACAAGGATGACCAGATGCCCATAACCTAGCCCAATGGAAGAAATATGTAGCCAAGGTGAAGAGAATAATCCTGGGGGGAGTGAGAGACCACATTGTCTCAAATCTCCATTGAAAAGAAACTCATTTCAAAATGTGGAAGGAGCTGACTAAGATATTCGAGAATAGAAGTGACCATAGAAAATTGACCCTCAAAGAAAAACTTCGAAACATTAAGATGCAGAAGAATGATACTATTCTGCAGTATCTCACCATATTTACACAAGTTTAGGATGAGCTTGGAGGGGTTTGTGTGAGTGTTGTATAAGATTACATGGTGAGCCTAGATCTTCTAGGCCTTCCAAAAATTTGGCATAACAACTAGGGCTTGGTGAACGGGAGGGATAAATTACCAAATTGGGAATGCTTATGGTCTGATTTGGTACAAGAAGAGATTAGGTGAAGTACCATATATGGAAGTTCATCCAAGGGAGAGGATGAAGAAATTTTTTCATTCATTGGAAAGGGAAAGAAGGGAAAAGGGAAGAAATATCAAACCAAAATAGAATCCAACCAAGGGGGTAAGAAGAAATACTTGTCCAAAATAAAATGATTCAATTGTCATGAATTCAAGTGCTGTGCTACAAAGTGTCCACACAAAAAGTCCAGTAAGAAGAACTCAGGAGGATCAACAAGTGAATAATTGGATTCACATTTCAAGCTAGACTTCACCCTTATCACATGCATGGCCAACAATGTGATGGGGAGTGTGTGGTACTTTGAATTAGGTGCCTCGTTCCACATGAAAAGGTGTAGATAATTTTTTTGAGTGACCTATAGGAGAAAGATCTCTAGATGCATATTGAGCTTGGGGACGATAAAAGGTACAATGCTACCGGGATTGGTACATTAACCTTTAAGAGGGAGTCGAGATCCCCTCTTCACCTCACAAATGTCATATTTGTGCTAGGCTTGAAGAAGAGTCTCATCTCTGTAGTAGTTTTAGAAGACCATGGCTATGATGTGATATCTAGTAAAGGTAAATCCTTTCTGAGGCACATAACTACTGGACAAGTGAAGTAGATTGGGGTTTGTGTGAAGTATCTATATAAACTTGATGTGGAATATAGTTTTGCATTAATCACAAAGGTAGAGAAAGTGCAGAGTCGCGATGTCAGTGAGCTCTGACAAGGGATATTGGGCCATTTTCATCATGGTGCCTTAAAAATTATGTAACAAATAACCACTTGCCTCCATAAAGGATCACTTGAGCAGCAGGATGTTTGCAAGGGTTGTTCCTTGGGGAAGTATGTGAAATAAAAATTCCATGATTGAGATAGAAAAGCACATGCAGTCTTGGAGAGAGTCCACTCTGATGTCTATGGAATCTTCTCAGCAACCTCCACTTCTAGACATAAGTACTATGTTATTTTTATTGACGTTTTCTTAAGGAAATGATGGATCTTCTTCATGCGGAAGAAGGATGAGACATTCTCAAAGTTTGTAGAATTCAATGCACTAGTTGAGAAAGAGATTGACAAGAAGGTGAGGGCTCTCAGGAGCAAGAATGGAGGTAAGTATGTTTCAAATGACTTCAAGGATTTTCGTGGGAAAGAAGGAATTTGAAGAGAGCTCACAACACCCCACAACCCAGAGCAGAATGGGATAGGTGAGAGGAAGACTTGGAGCATTGTGGGAGTTGCGAGAGCTATGCTACATGACCAAGATATGCCATTAAATTTGTGGGAAAAGGCATGTAACAAATCATTCTACTTGCATAACTAGTGTCCTTATCATATTCTTGGTATGATTACACTAGAGGAGGATTTCTTGAGGAGGAAGCTGAAAGTGTCTCATTTCAAAAAATTTCGAGCCTCTGTTTACTGCCATGTGTCCAAATATTGGAGGAAGAAACTCGAGCCAATAGTAGAGTTGGGAGTTTTTTTGGGTTAAACTGAAACTCCACATAACTACCAGGAGTAATTACCTTCCCTCGAAATGACAGTCATGCAAAGAGATGTAAATTTTGATGAGGAGAAAGCGATGTGGTGCACTCTTGAAAGGGAGCTTGAGATCCCACTAGAAGAGGAGATTTTAGCTCCAAAGGAGGAGCCTCAGGAAGTTGTGGAGCAACCACAAATGAAGGAGAAGAGAGGAGGTAGAGTGGAGACATCCACTCAAGAAGAAGCATCTAGAGAAGGTAGAAAAAGAACCAGGGAAGTTGATAGATTGGTGCAGGATGAGAGGGAGAATGTGAGATCTCCTTCAAATTTACACAGGCAAAGGAGGTCACCTGAGAGGTACACTGGCTACATGGTTCTAAGGACTAAGCTTGTATAGATTGAGGCATCCTATTTTGAGGAAGTGGTTAAGGAACTGGTTTGGGTTGATGAAATGGTGGAAGAATACAAATCCATCATGAAGAACAGTGTTTGGGAAGTGGTCCCAAGACTAACATATAAATCAGTGATGGGTTAGAGATGGATGTTGAAGGTTAAGAATGCAAAAAATGGAAGCATAGAGAAGTATAAGGCCAGATTTGTTGCCAGAGGATTCTCTCAAGTTGAGGTAATTGACTATGAGGAAACCTTTGCTCCCATAGCAAGGTATTCATCCATTAGATCAATTATTACACTAGCTATGCAGATGGGGTGAAAGATCCACTAGATGGATGTAAAAGCAACATTTCTCAATGATGTTATTGAGGAGGAAGTGTACATAGAGAAACCATAAGGTTTTGAGACATTTGATTGAGAGTCGTATGTTTGTAGACTCAGAAAAGCATTGTATGGTCTCAAACAGGCACCCCAAGCTTGGTACACTTGGATTGATAGTTATATCACTGGATTAGGCTTTACCAAAAGTGAAGTAGATGTGAACCTCTATTATATTTTGGTAGAAGGTAAATTTCTTGTCATTGTTTTAAATGTTGATGATTTAATATTGACAGGTGATGGGAAGTTTATTAGCTCTTATGAGGAGGACCTTGCAAGGGAATTTGAGATGAAAGACATGGGTATCATGCACTACTTCCTCAGGATGGAAGTATGGAAATGTGATGATAAATCGTTTGTGTCTCAAGGCAAGTATTCCACTTATATACTATATATATTTTGCATGGAGAGTTGTAATCCCATGGAAACACCTCCAATGATCAATTGGAGGAAGGAGAATTCCACTTCATGTGAAGAGGTTGATGCTACCATTTATTGGTATCTAGTGGGTTCCCTGATATATCTGGTGAACATACGATCAAATATGTGCTATAAAATCAACTAGTTGAGCCAAGTTATGATTAGGCCGACCAAATTGTATTGGAGGGAAAAAAAAATCATGTCTTACGATACCTCAAAGCCACTACCCAATATGGATTATGGTACAAATGAACAGAGGGAGTGAAGCTATGTGGCTTCATTGATGCAGATTGGGAAGGGAGTCCATCCAACTGAAATATTGCATCAGGTGGAAATTTATGTGTTGGGTCTGCAACAATTTCTTCGTACAACAGGAAGCAGAGGTCTGTCACACTTAGCTCAGCAAAAGATGAATACATGGGAATGTTTGGTCAGGAGATGGATCCAACTGTGATCTATTTTGATAATCATATTTTTATTAAGATCTTTGATAATCTCGTATTTCATGATCGAACTAAGCATATCTCTCTCTCTCTCTCTCTCTCTCTCTCTCTCTCTCTCTCTCTCTCTCTCTCTCTCTCTAATATATATATATATATATATATATATAATAATATAATATATATATAATAGATATATCTATATATCTATATGATCTATATATCTATATAGATATAGATATAGATATATATGGTATCACCATTTACGAGATTGTGCATAGAGGAGGATAATGTTACTATAATAGATTCTGACAAAAGAACAAGATGATGGCATCTTGACAAATTCTTTGTCAAGAGGGAAGTTCGAGTTCCAAAGGTGTAGGATAGGGGTGGTTGAAAATCAATTTCTTGCTGAGAGGGAGTGTTGAGAAGTGTTGCAAGAAAGTATCAATTTGACTTTACCTTTGTCAAATTGAGAAAATTTGAATTTCCACATCAATGATAAACTTGGAGGTAGTTAACTGAGGTGACATGGCTCTTGTCACTCAATTATCTTAGAAAATTTGAGTTAGAGAGCTTGGAGTTCAATTATGCATGTGTGATTGCTAATTTTTAGCAATCAAGTTCTACTATTTCCACTTGTATTCATTTAAACTAGTTCTAATTGTTGATAGAACTAGTTGGAGGTCAATTGTGCAGTGAGACAACAATCTAACTTAGTGATCATCTAGTTAATTGATGAATCAACCAAAAATAGTGTAACACCCTCCTCCCACATTTACCCAAGTTAACAAGTCTGCTTGGTAAACATGTGACGATAGGATACTATGATATGATTCAACTCCCCATGTATAGTTAAGTAAGTGGAACCATCAAAACACAATCAATATGATCCTCTACATACGTTACAAAACTTTCAGGAGCCAACCAACCCTTCCAAGTGAATAACCCCTGAGGTAACTTGAAATTTTACTGACTTAGAGCCTTAGTCGCTCCCATGACATGGAAATGCATGCAAGTGGGACCCTCTAGTTGCTCCCAAAACAAGCGAATCCATGCAACTGGGGTCTTTTTTAGGCATTTCTGTGCCAGCGACCCCTGATTCTAAACCAGTTTTTTAGGGCTAGGTCTCAGGCCACTGCACAAAATTTGATGAAACTTCTAGAAATGAAAACTAACATCGAAAGAATGATACTAATTCAAATACTTGAACAAAGACTTGATCTGACCCCTACTAGCCATGACAGATGTTTCGTCAAACATGTCACAAATATGCATTCTACAGGTCATAACAACATATATGAACATAGGGGTCTCATACTTATCTGAGAATCACTAAGAAGCAGTGATGCTATATCACATTAGCTGCATTATCATCTATTAGGTCATATGTTCATTGCTCATTCATTCACAAATGAAAAAATGATGAGAGCCATACATCCACTATCAATCATATTCATAACTAGCATATAACCAATAGAAATAACAAGGATACAACAACAATAAAATGCACATATAAACCAATACATTTACACATGAAATGCCAAGCAGAAGGAACTCTTATTAATAAATGCATAAGCCAACCAAGTATGGGACTTGCATGAACCACCCGACCATAGATTGGCTGAACCAAATATTTCTTTCATCCAATCACCCCCATGCGATATTCCAAGCATGAATGTGGGACTCATAACCAAAATTAACCAGGGATTCCCGAGGCTACACCACCTCATCCTCATCAATAGAACCAGGCTTTATCATAATATCTATCAGATCACTAGTCCCTAAACAAGCATGGATTCCATTAGATTTCTTTGGTTACACTGCGAGGAATTTTCCTGTCTCTTAGTCTCTAGGATTTATCGTACATCCCACGATACAATAGTTGAGGATCCCTAGGCCTAATCAAGACTCCACCCTCCATGATTTAATGTATATCCTGCCATTCACCAGCAAAGGATTCCTAGGCCTAATCGACGGCACCAACCTATAGGCTTTATCATATATCCCTCCATTCCCCAGACAAGGATTCCTAGGTCCATCGAGGTAACACAAAATTTGGCTTTACCACAACCCACAGTTTGGTTCAGGGGTTATGTTATAGTGGCTACAACCACCCTCCAAAATTTTTCCTTAGCTTCGTTTTGGAGTCTTCCTACTAACCATCCTTAGCAACATGTCTTGCATTGTCCAAGTAAATATGCTTCAGCTGAATTTCAGTGGCTTACCAACCTATGCTTGTCAAGTTTTTTGCCTCCCACCTACATGACAACATCCTGGAAGTTGACCAGTTTATGGTTGTGAGGCTCACCTAGGAAATTGCACAATTCTGGAGGGGAACCAACCTTCCTTCTAGAAATTGCACAATCCATCTAGACTGCTTGCAGGGATCCATAAATGCACAATCCAGTTAGGCATCCTTCCCTCTGAAAAATATGTAATGGAGCCCAACACTGGGCTTCATCTCAAAAATTGCACAATTTTGACTGGCAGCTAGGGCTTTCGTCCAGAAATTGCGCAATGCATGAGGGAAAACCACACTTGATCAACTCATAAACTACACAAATGTCATTCCTAGGCTTGCAGATTATTTAATGTGCTCCCAGGTTGACCGGTCCACTCCAGGACTGAGCAACCTTTATTTTCATGCATGGGCTACTTTTCCCGAAAAGGAAAAAATAAGAATAAAAGAAAAAGCATCCCTTGATTTTAGGAATCCATTTTTAGTAGTTGGAGGTTACATGCAAAAATTGTTTTAGAAACCTCCCTCCAAGTGTTGCTTTTTCCTAGATTTGTGGCATGCACATCACAAGCCTCATTCTTATCAAAACTTATTTATTCAACACTGTAGAGCTCATTCTTCACATCGATCTTGGAACTATGAAATCGCACATTGCATCTAGAAACGTTCGGCACATTTAGCTCAATTTTTTCCATGTAAGTCCGCTTTTCATGTCTTTTGGTGCTTTTTTGTCGCTTTTTGTATTTCTCTTTGTGTGAATGTTGTTTGTTTGATTTCAATGAATGCTTGATGTTGATTTGATTCATGTTAGCTTGTAGAAGCGCTGTTTCAGTTTTACATTGCATCTCACTGATGTCGCATGCATGACACTGTTTTTACACTGATGGCTGTCGTTGTGGCGACTCGCTTCACACATGCTTGTTTTCCCATTTTATGAATATTTCACTCATTGTTTGCATGCATGATCATTCGCTCTTGTTTTCACTAATCTTCACCATGCATTCATACTTTTCATGTTTTCAGTCGCTCGTCGGCGGGTCTGGGCTGCCTTGGCTTGGACCTTGCCTTGCCTGGCTTACAATGTGCATTCTTGAGAGTGAAGGATCTTCCTTCCTCTCATAAATTGCACAAAGCTAGCCTAGCACTAGCGTCTAGGCTTTCTCTACATAATTCTTAGAGGCAGTGCTTAGCTGGCCCCATAAATTGTATAAATGCAGTTGTTGGTTTGCAGTCCTTGCTGACTGAAACTGCGCATTCCGTAGTTTCAGTCTTCGGCAGGCCATTATAGACTATCCATTGTGTAGTACTAGAATTTAATCAGGCTCTTGAAAGCTCAGACTATGATTCATGTAGTTTTGGCAGTCAGTCTTCCAGCCTCCAAGTGAAAATTGTGCAATCTTCCCAGTCAGTCACCCAGGTATGTTGCATGTTACTCCTCATAGTTGTTTTGGTTTTCAATTGATAGATTTCTTGCAATGGGTGTTTCTTTGTCTCCAGGTATCATAGGTGTTCAGCCATCTCTCAACAGTACACGTATAATGGCTTCCAAGAGAGCAGGGTCAAAGGACACCACTGAGAGTGCAACTGGAGATGCAATGGAGAAGTGTCTATGAGATTGCCTATCTATGAAGACACCAATCTGTTCATAGAAAAAGATATCAAGATGAAGTGGTAGGAAATAAATGATACATTCTCAGGCACATTTTAGGAAAATATAGAAGATAGCAGGGCTTATGTAAACATACACAAGTCTGCCTTGTATCGGATTGCATGTAGGTATCCTGCGTTTCCATGCACAGACATGATCCACTAGATTGTCTCGCATATTAATCCAGAGATAGTGGCGTTGAGCAGTGCCAGTGGAATAAAGCTCTCTACATTCAGGGAAAAGGACTTTCAGGAGATATATCACTTACCACAATCGATGATCATGTTAGATAAACCCTTCAACAGATGCAACAACAATGAAAACTCAAGAGATATCTTGAAGAGCTAGGTAAAAGAGCCAACGAAGTTCAGGACAACACCCAACTAGGTTTACAAAACAAAGATATGCAGAAGGAACATCAGCTCTTGGGCATCTTTGCATGCCGCTTATATGGCCAAGAGAGCACATAAACCATCCCGCAGAGTTGGGTGATCATGTTGGATCAATTGGCCAGTCAAGAAAGACCTTGAAACTGGTCCAACATGTTGGCTCTCAGGTGGAATGAACAGGTAAAAAAAGCTCGAAATTTTCCTAAGGGTTAGAAAGTGAAGGTATACATGTTTGCTTACATAATAGATGCAATATGTGCTCGTCAGCGGTTCCCAGGCTTGGGTTGGGCATGGAGACCTTCAAAAACCTCTGTGCACACTTATTACAAGTTATTCTCCGAATGCAGCTTCCATGGAGTTATCATACAATTATTAGATCACTTCGTCACCCCGGTGTACAGGATGATCTTCGAGCAGGATCTGTTAGTCCTTACAATCTCCTAGGCTTAAAAGGAAATCGACAAGGGTAACCCCAAACCACTTCATCTCAGTAGCTAGCCCTACTGAGCGTGAGAGGGATCTCTCTAAGTCTCTTGTGAGTGATATGAATTCAAAGCAAATGAAATTTAGGCAGGATATGTGTATTTGTTTGTTTGTTTGTGAAAATTTGGTTTTCTAAGGATTTACTGAACTTAGGGTTTGGAGCCAGAAGTAGGCCTAGGCTGTGGGAATGCAGGAGCAAACATAAGAAGGAGCTAGATATCAGAAGCCATGGTGTAATTTTAGTATTTGTTAGTGTAGTATAGAGGATATAGTGAGGAAGAAACTAATGAGCATAAATAAATATGATTTCATTAGCTTAGGAAGAAAAAGCACATAACTATGAAAGCCACATAACAGAGCTTGAAAAACAAGAATTCTGAGTATTTTATCACAAGGAATTCATAGAAAGAAGAGATATAATGTAGATAAAGATGTTTAGACCATGAGAAAAAAAATACTGAAGTACAAGCACCATGTGCTCACTGGGCTAGAGTTCCTTGAAAATAGCTACAACTTGTATCTGTATTAGCTGAAAGATGATTATAATGTAAGTCTCCACAAAAAGTTCAAACCTCTTCTCTTGAGGAGAAATGATACAAATAGACTCTCCTAGATGACTTTCCCACCTTCAGGAGTCAAATTCCTTGGTCGAGGAACTGACTCCAAGATTCTCTCAACCAATAGGTGAGAGTGAGAAGGTGAAACTCAAACACTTCATGAAGAGTTTGTTTAGGAGTTTTCTTCTTTTATGAGGTCCAATAAACATCAAAAACAACCTATGGTGTACATTTATTCATGCCTACATCACCTAGCCTCATACCTAGTGCCATTACATAGAGAATCTTGACTTTGACCAAGTCAGACTAGAAACTAGAAATTTTACACAGTGATATTTTGCAAATAAAAACACAGGAAGTGTAGAAGCACAACACTGACTTTGAGCTGATTTTTAGGTGCCTTCCATGGGTAAAAATTCAAATATGAGAGAGCCGTCAACTAGCCCTTCAAGTTTAGTTTCTAGAATAGAGAGAGCCGTCAACTAATCCTTCAAGTTTAGTTTCTAGAACAATTTTAATTTCTAAATTTGGAGCATGGGAAGACCTTCAAAAATCCATTCTCCCAAGGTCACTCCAGAAGCACAGCGCCTGTCAAAAAATGGTCCTGAATGCTAGTTTTTGGCCACTTTTTTTGAATTTTTCTCCAAAACTAAGCCACCTCTGAAAATATGGGAAAATGAGTTTTTAGAGGATAGAAAGACCTGTCCAAAAATGTAGACCTTTCATCAAATGGAGGCCTGAGGAAAAAGCGCAGCACTACGCTTTTGGAAAGGCTAAATTTTTGAATTTAGACCAAAATTTGCCAGAAAACTTAAAATGCTCAGAATTAGCTACTAATTGGAGGGAAGGTGTAAAAATAAGTCTTTTATAGCTTCATGGATGCCTCAATAAGTATCTCCAAGTTTCCCTCATCATTTTGATCTTTTTTGGCCTCCTTGAGCTTGTTTTTAAGTTGTTTCACTTTGACATTGCCGATCATGTTTTGAGCTTGATAATGATGCACCATAAGTTTGAGCATTTGATTATCTCTGTTTTCCTTCTCTAGGAGCTTCTCTAAGTGTTCATTTACCCTATTAAGCCAATATTCTTTATCTTAATGTATCTGTAGGGCAATCCTTTCTTCTAGGTCGAGGTCTTCATTAAGAAATATTTGTTGTTATTCCTCTTGCAAAGCTTCCTTGAGACCTTTGGTTCTTGGTCTTTTCCTTTTCCCTTTCACTTGTGATGCTTCAAGCTCGCTTGATGTCTTGATCTCCTTACCTTTGCCGATTTTCTACATTAACTTAGTTTTTTCCTTTTCTAGGATCAACTCTTTTGCTTTGAGTTGATTGTTTTCCTGTTCAAGGAAGGATATAATATACTTTGCCCTTTCTAGATTTGTTGCTAGCTCCCTTATTTGGTAGTCTTTGCCCCTGATAGTCTCTCTCATAATTGAAGTCTCATCTTCCTCCTTTAAATCAATAAGCTCAAATTCCTGCTCAACTATCTCCTTATCCTTTGCTGTCGATTCCTGCTTTGTCGATGAACAAGGCTTGGCCCCTTTCTCTTTGTGAGAAGAAAACACAAGCCTCTTCCCTTTCTTATACACTTTGGTCACCTCTGGCTTAGGTAGTTGAGTCTTATATGCTGTTTTTCTAGATGACCCCATCTCTATTTTGTGTTTTGGTGCACTTGGGGACTGAGATGCTGCATTTTCCTCATGCCATTTTAAAGCTTCTTCTAAAAAGGCTTCCCAAGCCATACCTCTCTCTGCCAGCTGGTGAAGGACAATGGTTTTGATAAGACTGTGATGGAACGAGCTTGGGGAGTGCTCTTTGTCCTTTAATTGTATCTTTTCAGACATTTTTGAAATGCTCCTGAACAGGTAATTACACATGTTGAGTGGCTTTTGTGATGTGAAGTGCATCAAGAGGAAAATATGATATGCATACAACCTAGAGAATCTACCTTCAAAGGTAAAGAACTTCATGATAGTTTTCATTAAAGGGGCATATTTCTCTAGCAAATATCTAAAAAGCATGAGGTGAGTATGTGTATCTTTGTATGGCTTCTTTAAGAAGGGCTTGTAGGTTTCAAGATCTAGACTCATTCCCTTAAACCAATATTCGCCATTGTCGGGTAAACCAGTTGCTAGTGAGATGGAGGGCATTAAGAAGCTAAACTCAATACCAGCAATGACACCAGTATATCCTTTCAGTTGTGTTGCTACCCAATCTGTTAGTTGCTGATAAAACCCTGCCTCACTGACCATTCTGCAAAATTCCAAGTAGTGAACATCCTCAAAGAACTGTTTGATGAAAGGATAGGAGTTGATTGTGTTGCAGTCTGATGGTTCATATCTCAAAATCCTCCCTCCTTTGTGTTGTATCTTTCTTTATGGCGAATATTTATCCTCCATGACAACACAAAGTCCTAGCAACAGGAAGTGAAAATAGATGTGAGGTGTAAATGGAAATGAAGTGATATGTAGGAGATTTTGAAAAAATGATGGGAGGGGTTTTATGAAAGATGAGATGACTTTGAAAACTGATGGAAATGAGTGAAGAAAATAGTGAAAAGATGTTGTTGCTTGCAAGTGAGACCAAAAGGGTTTATAATGAAATTTGCCCACAAGAACTCTAGGAATGAGCTAGGGTTTTGCTTTTTCAATGTTTAAACTTTGTTTGGAGGTGAATGAACTGGTCAAAATGACTCATCAAACATGTGTGCAGGTGTAGGATATCAATTTACATGTTTTTCAGATCAAAAATTATGATGGCCATTTTTACCCTAGCATTTCCCATGAAAAATTTGCTACAAACCCTAACTTGGAGAATCATTGACATGAGATGAAATTGGGAAAGCAAAAGATGGAGGTTGATGGTGTAATTACTTTTCCCTTGGCTTAGAAGTCAATAAAATCAATTTTTCAAGTGAAAAATTGAGTTTTGGCAGAGTTTTGAAGGATTTCTAGGCACTCTGTCATGCGTGCAGCGCAGTGTTCCTATGCGCAACACCAAAGTGCAACGCAGTTCACAGAAGCGCAACACCATATTCCAAACCACTTTTGGAGGCCTTAAACTGCTCCATGTTGAGAGATTGATAGCTCGTTAGAAATATCTTGAAGTTTGTTATAAGATGGACACCTGAAGCATGTAATCTAGACACTCCATGAGGGAGAAAAAATGATTTTCCCAAGGTCACTCCAAAAACTCATGGTTTCTTTGACAAAAGAGAAGCTCCAACCTGCATAGCACTTTTGGATGCCTTTCACTAATCCAAATCGTGATATGAAGGTACCATTGGAAAGCTTAGGATGTCTGCTACACAATAGAGTCCTTAAAAAATGCCAACACCGGCCCCAAACCCTTGAAAGACTGTCTTGAAGTCAAGTTGTCTAGAAATTTTGGGAATTTATTTCAAATCATAACACCTATGCATAAAATGAAGGAGTTTTTGTTCCTTGGACTATAGTGGACAAAAACCTATTTCACTTTTGTAAAATTATTCCCCATTTGGTCAAAAACATATTTTGAATCAAACATGTCCCTACGAGGAATGATGAGGCAAGATAGTGTACTGCAACATTGTCTTATTTGAAATTAAATATTACCTTTGTTGAGATATGGAAAAGGTATGAATTTGCCATTTATTTCCTTATATTTTTCTTTAATCATAACTCCTTTATATTCTAAGATGGTAATATATTGAAGAATTATAGCGAAAACTAGGGAGTTATTGATTATTGTAAATTAGTTAATTATTGTCTTTTTTCATGCAGGAAATAGAAGAAATGGAAAAATACCATTTTGAAGGAAAAGAAAAAATAGAGTAACTATTGTTCCTTCACCAGGAAGTCGTATCCAGACAAGCAGATCAAGATGGAGCGTGCAGTTAAGGATAAGAATGGAAAATCGTAGCATCAACGCAAGAAGACAAAGGGTTGACTGGAGTTAGAAGATGGATCGTATCCCTCAGGATCTCTTGATCTTGAGGGATTGTTGTGTTACATTCTATCTGTTATTCCTTGTTTTATCTACGTGGCCATTATAAAAGGAACAATGCTTGTAAAGATTAGGGGTCAATCATCAATTATTGTTATTCAGAACTCACTGTTTTATTTCCAGTTTGATCATCGAATCCCGTTGATTAAAACAAAGTACGATTTCCTATAACATTTTCGCATATGATTAATACACAAGTCGGTTGTTGTTCCATTATTTTATACTGAAGTAGTTCGATGGTGCTTCACCAGTAGCTAAGGGCCAGACCCTGGTGGATCCACTTGCTATCTGTACCATTACTTTCAATCATAGTCATGTGATGGTTTGCTTTGATTTCCATTTATCTGAATCACATTGCTTTACTGTTCCTTGTTTCCAGAGTTTATGAATTATATGTTGTAACTGAATCACGTTGCCATTCCTTTTCATCATAATAAGATTATTACCCTTTTTAAGCTATATTGTTATGCTATTCATTTCAATTATAGAGCTTCGTTGTTCATTCCAGTAAACTGACTTTGATGTTCATTGCAGATTGCTGTTCATTTCTACTGAATAACATTGCAGTTCATTTCTTTTTTGTAAGTATTTGGTTTTGCTTTTAGCATTGTTACAGTAGCATATTTATTCCATTTCTATTAGCAGCACTCTTGATTTAATTCCTTGTAATTTCTAGTCAGTCGCTTTAGTGTGGAGTGTGAGATCAACAACTGTAAAGAACATTGGCTATTACTGTCCGAGTTCTCAGATTGAGGATCTTGTTTATGTTTGATTTCATTTACATCAGTTGAAAAAGGAAAGAGTTATTGCTACTGCATCCTTGACTGATAATTGCTGTTAATTTCCTGAGTGAATGATTTAGTTTCAGAGCATTGAGTTTATTTTAACTGCAAGTAGGTTTTATTTCAAGCATCCATTTACTTTTGTATTCGAAGCACTGTACTGCAAATTGGAAAACATTACTCTTGGATTAAATTTTTGCCTTAGACTGAGTACACTTTTGAAATAGAAAATCATACCTGGATTGATAATTAATGTAGGATAAATAAGAGTTAAAAAGACACCTTTTATACCTCAACATTTTCGCGCCAAAAAATTCCACTCCTCAAAGCTATCCAAGATATCCCAATTTATGAAAAAACCATCAAAGAATTATGTATAAAAATTCCAAAGCAGAGAATAACAACTAACCCAACTGTCCAAGTAGTCGACACCCTATTTGACTTACTATCAGGAAGTGAAGCACCTATAAAATATGAGGACCTAGGGAATTCTATAGTTACAGTGAAAATCAATGGATGCTCCTTCCCAAATGCCTTAGTTGATTTAGGCACTGCAATCAATATTTTAACAACCACCACTGGTCAAAATCTTGGCATTACATCATTAGATCCAACCACAACCTTATTGGAGCTGGCTGACCAATCAGTAGTCAGACCAAAAGGCACACTACATGATGTAATGGTATATGTAGACTCCTGGGAATACCCTGCATACTTTCTGATTATTAATCCCAAAAAATAACTAGATGGACACACTTTAATTCTAGGTAGACCATGGCTAGCAACTGCTGACACTTACATTGGCTATTGACAAGGCAGCATGACTATAACAAGAGGGAGTAATGTCAAGAATTTAGCCTATACCCTCTAGCCCAGCCAAGCCTAACAATAATCAAAACAAAAAAAACAACATGTATCATACCTGACAGAAAACATTAGATCACCATTAACCATAGAAGATGCCCTTGAATTTAAAGACCAAACAGAGGACGACATCATTGACAGCTTCATTAACCAACTAGAAACCAGATCCCATCTACAATGTCACATGATTGAGGCAGCATTTGATAATTATGTAGAAGAAGATCCCCCGAAAGACACTCATGATCAATCAATACCTACCACCTCTATTTACAACAGAAAAACTATAGAAATTGAGCTAGGAAAAACTTTGAACATTAACAAAAATCTGACTGCTGAACAAGAAGAAAAGCTAGTCCAACTACTGAGAAAATATAAGGAAGATTTTGCATGGGATTACCCAGACATGAAAGGAATTGATCCCCAGTTGTGTACACACCACATTTATACAGAAAAGGATGCTAGACCCGTTCGCCAACCCTATCAGAGATTAAACCCTCATCTTAAGGATATTGTAAAAGTTGAATTACAAAAACTTTTAGATGTAAACTTTATTTACCCAATATTTGACATCAAGTGGGTCTCTCCACTAGTAGTGGTGCCAAAGAAGAATGGAAAGTGGCGCATATTTGTAGACTACATAGAATTGAACAAAGCAACCAAGAAAGACCACTTCCCCCTTCCAGTCATTGATCGGGTATTAGACACATTAACAGGAAAGGAATTCTTTTCTTTCCTAGATGGCTTCAGTGGATACAATCAGATTCAGATTGCCCCTGAAGATCAGGATAAAACTACTTTTACCTGTCCTTGGGGAACATTTGCTTACAGAGTCTTACCCTTTGGGTTATGCAATGCCCCTGCCACATTTCAGAGGGCCATCCTCAACATTTTTTCAGATTTAATAAATGAAGGGCTCGAAGTATATATGGATGATTTCACACCTTATGGAGATGACTTTGAGCTAGCATTACAAACATCGGAAAAGGTGCTGCAAAGATGTATTGCCACTAGGCTCTTCTTGAGTCATGAAAAGTGTCATATGACGATGACTGAGGGACTCATTTTTGGTCATTATATCTCAACAACTGGAATACGGTTAGATCCGGCTAAAATTCAGATAACTTTGTTAATACCTACTCCTACCACACAAATTGAGGTACGCAGTTTTCTGGGGTTTTCTGGTTATTATAGAAGATTTATAGAGCATTTTTCTCAAATTGATGCACCTTTATATGCACTAACAGGGAATGTTGATTTCATTTGGACAGATAAGTGTGATCGTGCTTTTAACGATCTGAAAAATCTTGTATCGATAGCCCCAGTACGAACGGGCCCAAATTGGGATTTTCCATGTTGAAAATAATACTGAGAGGGGGGTGTTGAAGCCTCGAAAATCGCTGCAACAACATTGGGGAAACCACCCGGTCCAGACCTTAGTGCAACTCCTTTTCTGTTTGGGATAGTGGCTCCGACTGGGGGTAATGGGACCAGTTTCCCAGAAATAAATAAATGGGATGAGTGAATGCTTTGTAGATAACACTAGTGATAGGCGGAAGGTTGAAACTATTGACAGAAATATAAGTAAACGAAACTATCCCGGGAATCTATTGAGCTCTAAAGCGTAGCTTTTGATGCTCTATGTCTAAAAGACAAACATATAGATGACTGTATCTCTAAGACATAGATATTGAATCATTTAAGATTGATGTGCTTAAATAGTTAAGCATAGCGATTGAAGCGAAATTACCACACTTTATACATTCATATCATTATCATATACATGATTTAGAAGTAAAGGCACATCATATAAACACCCAATAGTGGAATGAATACGATTTGCTGTTATAGCGCATGCATATAATCAACGATAGAAAGAATAATTACATAACAATTCACATACACAGAATGACTTCAGACACAGATAGAAATACCATATGAGCTGCTTGCCACTCCCAGATATCAATCGCTATGTGTAGTTCTTCCCTTAATGCATAAGCATTCTTCAATCAACGACAATAGTGCACAATTGTATAAAGAAATTTCTTCATTAAAGTAAGAACGAGTGGTCGAGTTTCATAAAAGAATAAAGGCTGAAGCACAGTAGTGCAAACTTCAGTCTGTTAAGTCTATTACAAAATTTTACGACCCTTTCTAAAAACATGAAAGGGTCTATAAATACAATACTAATCTAAATATCTATAAAACAGAAATGCTACTCAAACTGATATCAATAACTTTTGTTGCTATCTTGGCTGGCGATCTGGGGAGCTGGAGGATGATTCATTGAGTCGGCTGCTTTCCTTTGAATCTGAGCTGATTAATGGCAACCATTGGCTCAATTTCCAGAGGTTTGTTGAGACGCGAACTGAGCTGGGCAGCATAGGTGGCGTCTTGGATGTCGAGAATCATACACTGGATGGCATCTGTTAAACACTTGAGGGCGGCTCTTTGTTCACGAGGCTTAACTAGGAAGTGCCAATATGTTTCCATGTTTAAACTATTAACTCCGGCGATTAATCTTCCTCTACCTTCTAACTCTGGATAACACGTTTTCTCCAATGCATTTGTTGTAGTAATCTTTCCCGGTGTACACTGGGAAATCATGTTTGCTATGTAGAGAGTGTCGTTAACTAGATCAACTAAATTGCTAGAAGTTAATCTACATCTTGAAGCTGCTCTCTCTGCCTTAACACCTGTGTGTGCCATTCCGTGAAAAGTATATCTTTATGATGAACCTCAAGTATCCTGGGCAAATTGGAGGCTTTTCCCGACTTCGAATCTTGCCATTCAAGATATGCAGTAATAGCCTCATCGGCTTGATTCAAGTCATCCCTAACTTTCTCTACCTGCTCATTTATGGATGTAGTTAATTCGCAGAGTGGCTCCGCTTGAGCGATTTGTTGACACAGGAGTTTAATTTGCGATATTAGCGCATTGTTTATCAACGTTGCTTCTTTCCTGAACTCTGTTACCTGCGAATCTCCTTTAATCTTCTCTAGCTGCGATGTTATTTGAGCGATTTTCTCATCCTTGGTTTTTACCATTTGCTCGTTCGCTGCTTTCAACTTTTCCAATGCCTCCGTTAATTCGTTCTGTTTCTGGATCGTAGCCTGATCAATCCTTTGTTTCTCTGCTTCCAATTGTTGTGCCAATTGATTATTTATTTGCTGTTGCACCAATAACTGCTCGTCTTCTTGCGCTGTCCTCTGTTGTTGTGCCGCTAACTGCTCCTCCGCTTGCATTACCCTCTGTTCTATCTCGGCTAATTTTGTCTATAACGTGGAGATTTCCTAGTCTTTAGTCTTTAATAAAAGACTTACCTCCGATTCTTTGTCGATGGTTGCAGCTGAATAAGCTCCAGCGTACTGTGACAATTTGGTTAGGTCATCGGAGGGATCCAGTTTCTCCTTCCACACTACATTGCCCGTGATCGTTTGTTCTGGAAAGATAGAAGGTTGATCAAGCCTTCGTCTCTTCCTTGATCACTTTACTACTGCTCTGTGCCTCGGGCTGTATAAGACATCCAATGGCGGAATATCTTCTACTTGTAGAATGATTTGATCGCTGGGATTTTTCGGAATTATTTCAATATCTTTAGATTTAGGTGGGCTGCTGGTTCCACTCAAAACCTGAGATGAGGTATCATCCTGCATATTGCTGGTCTTAGGAGTATCGGTACTTTTTGAGTCTTTCCCTCCACTGATAATGGTGTCGAACTGCTGCCATTCCTTTAGCAATTCAGGGTCTGTGATAGTACCCACGTTGGTATCGGTGGTGGTCTGTTTAGATTGAGACTCCTTCAGCAATTGTTCTTGTTTTTTCTTTTGTTTCTCCTCCTGTTCCTTTCGCCGTTTATCCGCCTGCTCTCTTTGTTGTTTATCCTCCTGCTCTTTTCGCTGTTTATCCTCCTGTTCTTTCTTTAACCGTTCTTCCTGTTCCTTTTTCTGCTTTTCCTCTTGGTCCTTCCTCTATTGTTCCTCTCGCTCCTTGTTATGATCCTTCGTTGTAGCGGGAGGTTCCTTTGTCTGTTGCTGACCCGGCTCACTTGATGATGCCATTGGGGTTAGTGCTAATAAATCTAGAGGCAGAGTTTGCAACCTCTGCTCTCTAAGTTTATTAAACTCAGTTAACCCTTCATCATTGTATCTCATCTTAGCGAGTTCTTTGGCTTGACCTATTGATTCAGCTGAAGAGAACATGTCATCGAACATATCTTCTTGATGATCAAACATTGCTAATTTGGCATGTTCCAATGCGGCATAGGCAGTTCGCTTTGGGTCAAATGCTCTATTCGGGATTGTAGCCAGAGTTAAAGCTTGAATCTTTGTGGCTTCTTTTTCCGCATGTTTGAGATCATGCAGGGTAAAGACTCCACATCTGAAGGGAAAAGTAGGCCAGCCTCTTTTCTTTTCCTTTTTGAGAGTCTGTGTAGTACTCTCAGCTGTAATCTGATATGCAATTTCCCTTGCCAGCAATTTATCAGGAACATATAAGGGAAGGACATGAGGGTTGGCTTGGCTGCCAAACACTCTAATATAAGTAAAATGTTCTTCTCCAAACCAACTAGCCACTGCTGGCAAATCAAAGGAGGCTAGGTAGGAGATCCTTGAAATGGGTTTATCAAAAATTGAATAATAAATGGGAACCATGAATCCATTGCAAATATGATACAAGTGGTTTTTATAGGACGACTTCCACAACTTGCGACGATAAATATGAATGGGTGAGGGGTCCTGTGCAGTCCACCTCCAACCAAGAATAGGGAATTCAGAATTCAAACACAAGGTATCTAGGATATATGCACTATAGTAGAATGGGGGAATTTTCCTTTCAGTGACTATAGTTTTATTCCTAAAGTCACGAACAACTACTGCTAGCTTATCCAAAAGGATAGTAGCCCAATCCATAATCATGCTGTTCACTGCCGCCTCCATAAGAGGAACCATTTCAATGGTAAAAATGGCAGAGTCATGTAAACCCCATAATCTACACATCATTATACCCGCATAGCAATAAGGAGAAGCCAAAGAATCGACCGAGTACTTACCGAAGGATTCGTGCTTGTGTTTATTTGGATTTTGCCTCCAGTCCTTGATAGGTTCGGACTCAATCTCATTCTCGCTTGCAAACTTCTCCAAGAAGGCGCTATTGTATATCTTCTCCGGCTTGGGCAAATGATACATTTGCCTCAGGTCTTCTGGTTTGAATGATCCAAAAATCCTTCCATCTCTTGTGATAAAAGTTCTGTCCATGATGGGGATTTCTTCAATCGCCCATCGCACCACGTCTGTATATGGGAGAATTTGCTCCCTGGCTGCTATCCTGTGAAGGAAAGAATCAGCCAAATCCTTGAGAGTGCAGTCCGACTTCTTTAATGAATCCACGGTAGCTTCTTCTACCGCCTGCTTTGGTTTCTCTGCCTCAATTAAGTCATAAGTTACTTGCCAAGTCACTCTGGCGAGGCCTGCGCATGTTGTGTCAGATATTAGGCCTTTCTTGCTGTTTGCTGCGGCTTGTCCTGCGATTGGTGGATTGGAAGCACCTGCAATTTTCTTAGACTTCTTACCCATCATGCCCGAACTCCTGTTTATGACTGAATTCTGCACAGAGAGGCATTTTGGCGTAACACAGAGAGATAACAATAAAACTAGCAATTGATAGCAAATAAATAGATGCGTAACGATATATTCAGCTTTTTAAAACGGGCGCGGAGATAATCCATAGAAAGATTTTACGACTTGAATCCATTAAATGGACGTATAGAACCTGCCACCTTATAAATGCCCATTATATCATTATTTGGTCGAGAGATATTTTTAAGCATGCAATGGACATATTGGCGGCCGAGCGGGAGTGATTATGCCTTAAATATGAGTAAATTGAGCTTTCCAATCACTTTAACGGCTTTCTATGGAAAACCGTGCCTTATCGCATCGCATCGGGGATTATTACAAGTCCGCTTTAACAATTGCATCGAGTATCGCCGATCGCCGATTACGATATCGCATCGGCGAAAGGCATATGTGCAATTGTGACTCAAACAAAGGGGACCCACCAATCGCCGATCGCCGATAGCTTATCGCATCGGGGGTATTGATATGGGGCGCTTTCGGTAGTGCATTAGATATCGCCGATCGCCGATCGCCGAATACTATATCGCATCGGCGGAAAGCCTTGTGCAATTTTGTTGTGTCCCTCATGTCATTGCGATATGCGATCTTGCAATCACTTTATCACAATGACCGAAATTTGCTTTTTTATTTTAAATGGATATTGCTTTAAAAAGGGTTTTTATAAAGCGCTCATTTGATTATCGAACCTTTCGTTAAGTAAAAGTTTTGATATCAATTTTATTTTAAAGGGACCCATTTCACATTTTAATGTTTTATGAATAAAAATAACATGAAATGGGGGGTTGTTTGTAGAGCACAACAATTGGCGATTCACTGGAAGAACCAGTTATCTCTGAAAAATAAAAAATACTTAAACTTTTTCGAAAATAGAGTTTCAATTACAAAGGAAAATTATGATATAACTAGATATTTATGCATTCTGTATATCATGAAAGTAATCTTGCTAACTTCCTCCTTTTGCTAACTTGAAATAAGTACATTTTAAGTCTCAAATAGGCCTCTATTGGTTTATAATGATAAAAATAGGAAAATCTCTCCAAATCATCCTTTATAGTAAACTTGCCTGTCATAGGTAGAGCCTCTGCTGCCAGCAAACATTTATAGTCTCGACAGGGATACCTTTTAACCATATAATTGTCCATTGTCCCATCCAATTAAGAGTGTGATTATCAGAATGAATTCAAAACATGCTTTTATATTTTGTTCATCTTTGTTTTATCTGTGATTGACAGGATAAAAAGCCATTGCCCTGGTTTGGTGGCCAGCTATTGACAATGCCACTCACTGGTAGTAGTCTAACTGAACAAGCTAGCTCGTGATGAGACTCCTTGTCTTGAAATTTCAAGCCATTACCCTGTTTTGGTATGCAGTATTGGTAATGTCAGTTAAGCTATTTCCCTATGAACATGGTAAGCAGGCTTGTAATAAGACCTCTTATCTTTAATATCTTTATATTTTAGAATTACACTCTGAAAAATCATAATCTTTAATGAATGGGGTGGACAATCTCTTCCTTGAGAATCAATGGATGACAAGTTAAGAGTTGAAGATGCTGATATTGAATTGACTTCTATCTTTGATATTGATAACCTTTTGAGACCAATTTGAAAATAGAAAACGACTCACATTACTTTTTATGCTTTAGGAGGAGTTAACCAAAGTTAAATTGTGGTTTCAGAATACAATGATACCTAATTTCCCAAGAATTATCTCTTTCGGTTGAAAGTTCTATTGTTTGAAAGCAAATACTCATGATACTTCTGTGGGACAACTTTTCAAATATAGTGAAAGGTCAATGGAATATGCCTTTAAACTTTATTTCCTACAAATCCTACAAACTATAAAATCCTATGAAAATGAAGGGAGAAGGGGTTACCTTCTCAATTGAAGAACTTTTTTAGGATGAGGCCATTTACAGGGAGAGACTCCCTTAAACCTGCTAAATCTTGCAATATAAAGGTTGAATGGCCTACTTTCTCACAAATCTGAAATGGTCCAAGCCACAACTTTTGGAACTTGGTGTGTTTTCCTTTGTCCTCATGGGCTTTATCCCATTTCAGAACTAAATCACCAACTTGGAATTGTTTTGACCCTGATGAAACTGAATCAAAAGCTGCTTTGATGATTTGCTGATGTTTGGCATGGGTATCTTTGGCCTTTTCTCTTTCTTCTTCTAGTTTTAAGATTTGATCATATCTGAGCTGAATAGAAGAGGAAGGAGCTTCTTCAATGAACTGCACTAGGGCTGAAGAAGGAAGAACAAGATTTGTAGGTAGTATTGCTTCCTTTCCATACACAAGATTGAATGGAGAGGTTCCTATAGAAGCCTTCTGTGTTATCCTATCAGCCCATAATGCAAAGACTTTATGCCAGTTCCTATGATTTTGATTAGATTCTTATTAGTGGACTCTGCCAAACCATTACCCTGAGGATAGTAATTAGCAGAATACTTTAACTTAAATCCTCTCTTGATAGCAAAATCAAACATAGAATTGCCTGAGAAATAAGAAGCATTATCAAATACAAGAGTAGTTGGGACACCAAACTTGGTAATGATGAATTGGTCTATGAATTCAATGATTGCTTCAGAATTTGCTGTCTTCAAAGGGATTGCTTCAGCCCACTTAGTGAAATAGTTGGTAGCAGTAAGAATATACTTATGCTGCTTGGAAGAAGGTGGATTAAGTTCTCCGATGATATCCAATCCCCATTGTTCAAATGGTTGTTCAATGTTGACTAGTTGCAAAGGGAAAGCCGATTTTCGTTTTTTTCCAGTAGAAGTTTGGCAATTGAGGCATTTCCTTACATACTCATGGGTGTCTCTAAAAAGGGTTGGCCAATAATATCCAGCATGAATAATCTTGTGAGCTGTTGTGTCAGCTCCAAAATGTCCTCCTGCTGGTCCATC
>APFE031381154.1:835-106868 GCA_000404065.3 Pinus taeda
TATTTTCCCATTTGGCTGCTTTCTCTTCATCTTTTGGCGTGGTTTCTTGGCCTGTGGCGATTCGGTAAAGACCTTTACTTCTAAGTAAATCCACAATGTAGGACCACCATTGGAAGTAGTTGGTGTTGTCAAGGATAACTTGACATGAACTTTCCATTTTACAGAAACTAAAGATAGATATGTTGAAACTAAGTGTTCCAATGGAAAGAGCTCAAAAAATTAGGCTGGTTCAAAAAAAACGGTTCTGAAAACGGCTTTCGGATGAAGAAGTTATGACCTTTTTTAAAAACAAGTTGATGAAGGCGCGGGCAAAGTGCGGGAATGAGCGGAAATGAAAAAAAAAATGCTCCTTTTTGAACAAAAAGGAGATTTTAACCCAATACCTCTACTCTCTTAAATTAGCTTTGAACCAAGTGAGCTATACAAAAAGATAGAGAGAGAGAGAGAGAGGAAAGGGGGGGGGCTTTGTTTTCTTTTAGTCACGGATGCTTTGGATTGCATGCTTACTTGAGAAAGCTCTTTTTCTCCCTACAAAACAAAAACACAAAACCCAACACGGACATGCAAAAAAAACAAGCCTTACGACTTAAAGTTAGCTTTACCCGGAAACTAAATATTTTCCTCAATGTTTATGATTTTCCGAGATCACACTAAGGTGCAGGGAAAAGAGCATACACATGAGAAAAAATCCTTCCTTTCTATTTCTGATTTGCCTAGATCGCACAGAGTCGCAGGGAAAAGAGCATACAGAGAAATGAAAGGTATAGATCCGGTTAAAAAAAAGCTAAATAAACCGAAACCGAAATAAGCAGAGAGAAAATAATAGTAAACTACAAATAAACACTGTATACCTCCAGATCTTAAAAATGACGCAGATAGGGCTACCGGAAACCTTTTCGCGTGAAACGAAAGGGGTTCCTCACTGAAACAGATGCTCCGAACACAACAGAGTAGTCCTCTCAGCCCGAAAGCAGTCAGAAATAGTAGATCTAGGAATCTAGGAAATGACAGCCGCATGCAGTTCTACCGGCTTCAGATTTGGATCACCAACGGACGCGGCCCTCAAATAGCTCTGATACCATGTAGGAAATTTACAAGGTAAGTTCCTCAGACAGAACACCAGAAGGACACCGCTCACAAACAGATCACAGATCAATACACCAGTATTTTGACGTGGTTAAAACCCTCAGAGAGGGAAACAGTCCACGGCCTGCTCCAACGTGGCTACTACAGACAATTTATTAATAAAAGAATGAAAATTTACATAAGCTTCTCTCATGCACGGTTAACCTACAAATGACCCTCCATGCGCTTAAAATAGAATTCATGGACCAATCGGGTGTCAAGCCACGGATCAAGTGTCGGTAATACCGAGGAGAGAATGAACCGTCGGATCACTACATATCGTGACCGTCGGATTGTAAGTTACAAAATGTACAACGGTAAAGAAACACACTTTACCTAACTTTATACCTAACTCTATACTAGACCAAGTTGAACTTAACTATTCCTATGTGTCGGAATATCCTAACAAAAAAATGATGATGCAGCTACCGGATTGGCTGATGCTGCAGTAGAACCAGCGCCACTTGGCCCACTTCCTTCAACTGACCTTTTTAGTTGCCTTTTGAGTTCTTCTTTGGCCTCTCTAGTCTGCTCTAATTCTCCCAATGCTCTCATGGCTCTTTGGATATGTTCAGCATTTGTATTTGTACAAGGCCCCACATCATGTCCAGGGATTTGTGCAAGGTGATACTTCAACCTGTACACCCCCCCACGCATCTCCTTTCCACACAACTTGCAACTCAAGTTTTGTCTATCATTCGGAGCATGAGGCACAACATATTCCCAGAAAGGATCCAATTTCCTTGGCATGTTTGTTTTTGAAATTTGAAGTTGCAAACCTATGGGAAAATAAGGATTAGGAAATATGAATTTAGGATTACAATTTAGCATTTGCCATTTACAAAATTACAAGTTACAAATTTCCAGAATCCAAAGTTCCAAACCCAAGTTACCCAACCAAATGGCAAATGCCAAAAACAATGAAAAAACATAAACAATGTTTAAAAAAAATGAAAACAAAAAAAAAAATTTGGTTCCCATAGTCATACCAAGTTACCCATCCCAAATCAATGAAGAAATACAAAAAATTCTTTAAAAACAATGAAAACAAAAGAAAAATGGTGCCCATATGAAGTTTCTCAACCAAAAACAATGAAAAACATAGAAAAACAATGTTTTTAAACAATGAAAACAAAAAAAAATTAATCTGCATACCATTTCTATGGAGAAATCGGTGGTCTCCTCTTGAATTTGTCCTCTAAGCACATAGATTCGATCACAAACCCTCTTCACCTGCTCTCTCCAAGACTTCCTCCTTCCGCGCGCGCCCACTATCCAAATGATAATAAAAAAAAACCCAAAACTTCATTATAAATCGCGCTGCCCCGCTAGGCCACGATTTTTTGGCAAAAAATCGCGATTTTTTCGGTAAAACAAAAAAAAAAAAAAAAAAAAAAAAAAAAAAAAAAAAAAAAAAAACCGGCAAAAAAAAAACCGGCAAAAAAAATTATACGCGATTTTTCCGAATAGAAATCGCGATTAAATCGCTGAGGTGAAAAACGCGCGATTTTTTCAATAAATCGCGATAAAATCGCACTTTTAACAACACTAGTATCAGCTACCAGTTCTTCATGGAGTTTTTTAAGTAGTAGTTGCATGGCTCCTCCTTTCTTCATCATGTTAAGCTTCTACCTTTCTGGATATTATGGAGCCATCTTCTTCCTTTAATCTTGTGACAGGCCATCAACCTTACACATCGCTTTCCTCTAGTTATCTCAATGAAGGAATTATATTGAGCCTATCATTGCTCCCTCTATAAATGAAATTGATCTTTATTGTCATATAAATATGATCATCAGGTTATCTTCTAGTACTGCTACCTTCCAATTCTAAGACGATGATGTAAACATCTTGACTATATAATTTTTTAAGGATTACCAAAACCATTCATTCAATCCATATGTTCTTTGAATCGAGTTCAACACCAACAGTTGAACTTGCCTCAACTGTCATTATGCATTTCTGCAATTTCCTTCCAATTAGCAAAACAATATGTTAACCAGATAACCAATACCAAAACATCAATATCATAATTACCTTATCATGATGGCCCTTTCATTAAAGTATTTTATTACTTGTATCCTTTCAGATCAACATCCTTCTACATGGTCCATCTTCATATTGTACAAGAATCCTTCTCCATGCATTGCTAATTGAACTTGATTAGCAAGCTACAATATCTTCCTTTTATGAATTGTTTTACTTTCTTCAAGTGACCATACTTGATGTTGATTAATATCATCATGTTTAAGTCATGCTATCTTGTAGGAGAGTCTTGATCTTTTATCCATTCTGAGGCATATCAAACTTCTTCTTTCAAGCATCGAGTAATCACATGGAAGATTTACCGAGCACACTTTTATAATCAACTCTTTCTGTAAGATTCTTGTAGATATGAACCCTACCTTAGAGAAGAGTTACTTAAAATATTCATACCTTTGCTTCTATATAACCATCTAGTGATCCTTTCTTGAACGAGCTTGCTTCTTACACTCGTTGAAGATAGGTTTTTCCCCAAGAGGAGAAAGACATTAATTATGTCTTTCATGCTGCAACTTGACCATTTACATTGCTTCATCCTTCAAGAGTATTGTTTCCATACTAGGTGGAATATATACCAGTCATAATGCCTTTTCCAAGAACCTTCCTAAATGATAGTTCTTATAGGAGGATCTTTAGTGATCCTTCTTGCAAAATGACTACCTCTAACAATAAGTTAAAAAATGCTTGGATGAACTATAATATGCAATATGGTCCCAATCTTCTCATTGTTTTTGAGCTAGATGATCCTTTTCAAAACAACTTGATTATGTCGACTCTAATTCTACTATCATATGCTTCTTTCTATGATGCCATGCTTTACAAAAATCAAGACTTCTTCTAAAGAATGCAATTGTGCATGCTACTCTACTTTCTACTTAATAAAAGAAAGACAAATTGCATAAAGAACTTGATAGAGATGGAGCTTCCTTCAATAGTAAAGATCCTTGGGATCTTCTCCTTTTGGCTTCTTCTCAGGTTCTCCTTTTTCCTTAGCTATATGAGCTTCACTCCTTTCCTTCCTTTTGTTGTTCTTCTTGTTTGGACAGTCCCTCTTAAAGTGTCCATACTCGTTGCATCCAAATCATTGAATCTTGGACATATCTAGCTTTCCTTTGGACTTTCCAAACATCCCTTTCTTCTTCTTCTTGGACCTTGCAATAAAGACTTGAGACTTTTCATTTGATTCGATGTCATCCTTTGTCTTTATTCTAGTTTCTTCCAAGATAAATTGAGCCCATAACTCGTCAAAAGGGGTAGTATCCTTCTTTGAGTATATACTAATTGCAAAATTGCTCCAACCAAGTGGCAAAGCATTTAATACATAAATAGTCATTTCTGAATCGAAAACAACTTCCCCAAGCCCTTACAATTGGTCTCCTATTTATGAGAGCTTCATAAGATAAGTGGTCATGTCTTCATCCTTTGACTTCCTTATTCTATATAGCTAAATTCTCAAGGAAATCTTCTAACTTGATGTACTTATAAAGTACAATTTCACCAACTTATCATACAGAGCTTTGGATGTCTTCAAATCAACAACAAAGGGAAAAATATGACCCTTTATGGATTCAATAATGATCCTTTTTGCTCTCACTTCTCCCTTCTTGTATTTTGATAACCCTTGAGTCTTTTCTTTGTATGGGTTAGCAACTTCACCAAGAACTTATTCCATGACTTGATCCAACGAGCTTGTTGCTTTCCTTGCAAAATGTAGCCATATGATCTGTAGATTGAAACATAGAAGACAATACTTACTTGTCAACCAAGAGTTCTCTTTCTTCATGACGTCTCCAACTATCTTGATGCTTTCAAGACCTTCAAAGAGACTTCAAAGATGCCCTAGAATGATAACTTCTAGATGCCTTCAACAATAGAGTCTTCAAACAGCTTCAGAGAGTAGATGATGATTCCAAGATTCTTTGATGCTTCTTTTCTTCAAGATGATGCACTAGATAGCCTTCAACAAGAGCTTATCCTTCCTTCTTCAATGAGAGCTTGAACCTACTTGAGATGATGAGGTCTTCAATGAAAGTTTGATGTAGTAACCTTCTTTCTAGGTCAATACATCGTCTTCTTCTTTCCTTGTGTCCTTTTACAAATGATTTCCCTTGAAAAGAAATTCCTTCTTATGTCAACAACATGTTCGCTAAGCTTCCTTCTCTTTCTTCATCTTAGCTCTAATTCCATGTTGAAGAATCTACTTGGGAAGTTATTTAAACTAATTATCCTTAACCTTAATAATTGCTTGTGAACTTTAGTTATCTTCTTATGTTTCTTTATTAGATCTTTTCATCAAACAATTATCAAGAGCAAAAACAATAAAGACAAGGGACACAAGAAGTAGGCTCCAAGCCAGGGAAAACCCATAAAGAATCTCTTCTCTTATAGAATCTGCTCCAAATGAGAAAACCAAGACCCAAAACCCTAGACCAAGTCCTCCTCCAAGCACCAAACTAGCACTCCAAGAATCACCTCCAATTAGGTCAAAGATCAAACAAATCAACAAAGGTTAATCCTTCTTCAACCAGCTTCAGGCCTCAGCTTCGAATCTACAACTTCGACGTGCAATCTTTGGCCCTGTAACAGCTGCAAATACCCTAATTCTTTCACGCATGTGTGAGAATAAGGCTCAAAATTAGATCTTCCTTCTTCTTGATTTCTTCTTATTTCCTTGACCTTCGCTCTAGCTTCCTTCTTGTTCCTTGCTTCAGATCGAACTTCTTTCTTGTGTAGATCGAATTGGTGACAAAAGAGGTTGAAGTTGCTTCTATATATACACATTTGTGGAGGTCAAATAGCATCTTCTAGGTCGACACGTCACTGGCAGGGCCGACTTGTGCTAGGAGGCTTATTTTAACTTTCTAAACTCAAAATAAGTTCTTTTACAAGATACAACATGCCCAATAATGTCTTATACAAATGATATTGACTTCCTTAACTCATGACAATAATTCTTATGAGGTGTTGTCATCAAAATCGATTTATCTAAGGCTTATGACAGGATAAATTGGTTATATCTCAAGTTGCTTCTAACCCACCTCGGCTTCAAACCAGCTGTCATAGTTGGATAATGGGATGTATTTCGAATGTAAGCTATGCAATTCTCATCAATGGAGTTGCCACTCCCTTCTTCAAAGGTCAAAGGGGACTGAGGCAGGGGTGCCCTCTATCTCCTCTGCTCTTCCTCCTAGTTGCGGAAGGTATCAGTCAGCTGATCCATAAGGCCAGAAGAGAGGGGAAGGTAAAAGGTATCGAGGTAGCTACAAATTTATTTATCTCTCATCTCCTTTTTGTTGATGATATATTGATCTTCACAAATACTGAGCACATTGAAATAAAGGAACTAAAATCTATTTTAGATCTGTTTCTGAAAGCAACTGGAATGCAGATAAATCATAGAAAATCCCAGCTGATTATGACAGGTCTAGCAGTTCAGGAGAGGGGCAGACTTCATTCTGTTCTTACTTTCCAGCCTAGTACACTGGAACTCCCTTTCAAGTACTTGGGTTTCTGGCTAAAGCCTAATGACTACAAGAAGGAGGACTGGAACTGGCTGATTGCAAAAATTGAATCTAGGATCTCCCATTGGAGCTTCAAATGGCTCTCGAGAGCGGGTCGCTTGACTCTTATAAAATCTGTGCTTTTGGCCATCCCAGTTTATTGGGCTGCTTTAATATGGGTTCCCAAAGGTACCATGGACAAGATCAGAAGACTTTGCAGCAGATTTCTTTGGGATGGTTCCAAGGAAAACTCAGTGCTTCCATGGGTGGGCTGGGACAAAGTGGCAAGGCCCAAGGATTGGGGTGGTTGGGGGATCAAAAATCTTCCAGATTTCAGTCTTTCTCTGGCAGCAAAGTCGGGCTGGAGGCTGATAAAGATGGATAACCTTTGGACCAGATTGTTAAAAAGAAAATATATTGACCCGGTCCCTCTGGAGGATTGGATAAGGAATCCGGTAAAGAGCAAGCAGCATGCATCAGTGATATGGAAGGCCACAGTGGATTCTTTCAAGGTAATAGAACAAGGCTTGGCTTGGAAGATTGGGAACAGCAGAAATCTGAAGATTGGGAAAGATCCGTGGATCGGCTGCAATGAAAATTATGCCCTTTCTCCCGGATTAATTAGGCATCTAGAAGATAAAAACATTCTTACACTAGACCAGGTGGAAAAGGTGGGTCACTCAAGTATTTGGTGTCAGGCATGGAAAGATGGAGAGGAACTACAACTGGATCAGAGGTGGTGGAATGAATGGTCTTCTTTCACTCAAGAACTTGCTCGCTCCAATGTAAGAATAAAAGTCAGTCCGGATAGCCTGATCTAGGCTCATGGAGAAACTGGCGATTATTTCCCCAAAGATGGATACAAGTTCATTCAATCCAGGAAAGGGTGGGGTGAACCAGAGGGGTGGGCAAAACAGATTTGGAAACTCAAATGCCCAGCTAAGGCCAGACTCTTTCTCTGGTGCCTCCTCAAAAAGAAAATTCCTTCCTGGGATATCCTCCAGTCTAGATTTATGTATGGTCCTGGGAGGTGCCCCCTCTGTAAAATAGAAGAGGAATCAATATCCCATCTGTTTCTTCAATGCTTGGAAACTGCAAAAATCTGGAAGGAGGTTGAAAAGCTTTTGAACAAATCTTTTCAGTGGGGTAATGGGAATTTGGACGAGGCTTGGTCAAACTGGTGGCAACATTATCCGAATGGGAACCTGAGAAACCTCCCACCCATCATTTGCTGGGGAGTCTGGCTTACTAGGAACAGAGCTATCTTCCAAGATCAGGGAACCCAGCCATCTGTCATAGCCATCCAAGCTATCTCCATATTCTCCTCCATCCTAGAGCCAGAAGAAAACAGACCACAAATCCAAAATAAGACGGTGCAAATCAAAGACGGTATCCCTTGGGCGTTCTTTGACGGAGCTTCCCAAAACAACATAGCAGGTGCAAGAATCGTTATTCATATCAACGCAAATCATTCCCTCAAAGCATCAGTTGGTTTGGGGTCCGGAACAAATAATTTTGCCGAGCTATCAGCCCTGAGACTGCTTCTATGTTGGCTTATTCAAAGAAACACTTTCACTATTCAGATCTTTGGAGACTCCCTCAATGTCATAAACTAGGTTAACGGAAAAAGTTCTTGCAAAAACCAAATATTGAAACCCATGCTGGAAGAACTTCAGGTATTAAAGTCATCTTTTAACTCTTTCTCCATATGCCATATCTACAGGGACAGCAACGATGACGCGGACAAGCTTTCTAAGGAAGGTTTGCAGCAAGCTTTGGGAGGCTGGAAAATAGTGGAAGACTGCCATGGACAGATCCATGCATCAAATGTGCCGCCTTATTTATAATCTTTCAGCTGATGTTTTTGTTCTTTCTTTATATCTCTTATCTATATGCATAGACTTATTACCTCAGACTTCTGTTTATACTAAACTCTGTTATATTTCTTACTTATTTTTTGTGGGTCGTTTTCCTCTCTCTTGAGGAGACCCAAAGACCTGTATGTCCGTTTTTCTACATGTTTCTGTTGACTGTCTCCTCGGTCAAGGTCGTTTTTTAGGCTTGGTTGTATTGTTGCAGCGGTTATCTTCAGCAAAACTGCTCTGCTTTCTATGGTCCACAAGACAGAAGGAGTTTTTTTGTTTTTTGATTGCTTTGTAAAGCAATTGGCAAATTTGGAAATGCTCAGCATATGCAATGTATCTTTTTATTCTCTTAATAAAAAGATCGTTTTTTCTTCGAAAAAAAAAAATAAATAAATAAATAAATAAATTCTTATGACATGACAAACCATAGAAGCATGAAGAACATGCTTAATCTAGATGACCAATCAAAAGAAGCATGAAACCTATGCTTGAAATAATAATTTTTCTTTTTTCTTTTGCTTGTTACATAAGATATACATAATAACATGAGTACAATGACAATTATAAAAATCGAAACTAGTTACATTTTCCAGCAAAGGACTTTCATTTAGAGGTCAAGGCCAAGGGAGAAAAATATCAAGAGAGATTTTGGTAGCAAGAGATCATTCCCAACAAAACTGTACAGCAAGTTTGGTAAATCAAAAAGGAGTAGCCGCACGTGTGTGGCTGTATTTAACCAGAGATCTCACATGTGCCATGCATGGAGGGTTTGTATAACTGGTATTGTTATTCACCATTTTGTGCGTGATATCTCTATGAGAAAAATTTTCTCCAAGATGGTCCTCAGCCGGCAGTGCCTTGCAGCCACCAACTAGCTCGTTGTGCCCCTTCTCCACCACCTGAGCTAGCCATGTGGTCCCTGACCCATCTGCCATGATCGAATGTTTGAAGGTGGGCCTCCCGAACCTAAAGGTATGCCTTGTAATTTGGTAATTGAGTATTGTAGTTTGCTTATCATAGACACTTCTGGGCATATATTAATGGGGGGATTCAACAGAAAGAATGGGCTAGGTCTGTGCTTTTGTCCCCTATACCTCTTTCTAGATGTTACCCTTGGATTCTAGTCCCGTGGGATCTATTTTACTGACTCTTGACTTTAGGGATGGTACTTCATGGGAAACCCTGATTTTGGTTATGTGGTCTCGCTCCCTCATCCACATAGATTGACCCCCCCCTTTCCACTCATTATGACCCCATTCATCATTTCTTCCACCTGGGTCCACATTCCTCCAATAGGTCCACATAGGGTTAGCTTTCCCCTTCCCCTTGCCCACACCTTGGGTCATGCCTGGAATAATGCCCCAGGGGTTGATGCAGCTGAAAAGAAAAGTAAAAGCATAATTGGCCACATTCAACAAGAAAAGGTACCACAAAATGCAAAAGATGGTCGGGACAAACACATTTAGCATGTGGACAAAAGCCAATACATGAGCTCTACACCATCATCATGGCCATCACCCTAGTTCCTATAGGCCCTAGATGAGCCTCCTTTATCATTTTGGAACACATGATTGTCCCAACCCCTAGTGGGCGATGAACCGCCCTACCTTAAAAAAGGGTATCCACTGCTATATCTCACACATCATGCTCTCACCCCTTGAGCCCCAAGCAGTTAATTGAAGAAAAATCATAAAAGGCAAAAGGCATTTAAAGAAGGGTGGAAAAATCAAGGTCGAGGCACCTCATGTACCACGATTTCTCGCTCTTATACATTATATACCCAAGTGTGGGCTTCCCTTTTACTAGCTACCCTTATACCCCAACATGTGGCCCAGGGTTGCCCCTTTTCATTCCATACTCTATTCATCTCTTTACCACATGCCACCACCTTTTAAAGGATGTACCTTGGAAATATTATCCCCTTTAGAAGTAGAAACCGCCTAATAGGATACTTGGTTAACCACATTTGGAGCTTAGAGACATTAGCACATGCCAAAGCCAATTATGGAAGGGCATGCAATTATGAAGTCCCCACCTGTTGTCCATGGTTTGTAAGCTCTTTTAATCGATTTCCTTGATGACTTCTTGTACTGGAAGACTAAGGGACGCATTGGATCTTATGCAGGATTGCAGGTGGTCTCCATCTTGGGTTTGGTCTCCCTATACGAGATCCTAACCCTCCAGAGGGTCACATTGGCACATGTAGGGTGTGTGTTGAGAGCCATGGGCCTCCACAGCAGTAGACAACACTCCATGGATCCCCAAAGATGTCTAGAGATTGCTCGAGATTCACCTATTGGACGAAGAAGATGTACCTAGTTCACCTTTGCCCATTCAATCCCACAGTTGTACCATGCACTTGGCAGATGACCCAGGACTTGTATGTTGATGTGGCACCACTTACACCATCATCTGAGCCCTTGCAGATGGTCTAGAGGCATCTTCGACTTACTTGGAGATCCATGAGGTCACTTGTGTGCCCTCACAACCATTGGGAGCACCACAGGTTTATTATGTGGAGACAAGGGGCCAACCCCTTGTCCATTACTTTTGGAAGTCCAATTCATCATTTTGGCACTCATGGACTTCATCAGGCCTCTTAGAGAGCCCAACAACATGCGTTATTGATTATTCGACCTCTTGGGAGGCTTGATATTTTGTTTATGAGCTAGTTTGGGGGGGCCTGTCACCAAAAGTTAGTTATGTGCACATTTATTTTCATTTGATGGAAGTTAGTTATGTGCACATTATTTTTATTTGATGGGCTAATGTAGGCTCAAATTAGGTAATTCAAACTCCTAATGAGTGTATAAATAGGAGAGACATGAATTCATTTTGTATCATCACTTGGATTGGATCATTCTCTCTCTTGAGAATTTCGCATTTCCTTCTTAGTGAACGAAATTGGAGCATGGATGAATTTTGATTTTTGGATTGCACTTTCGTATTTTTGAGCTTCTTAATTGGCAAATGTATTGATCGTTGGATATATTCTCTTACATGTAAGTACAATTTTGATGCTATTTTCTTTTACTTTGTCACATACATTGATCATGGGATTTTCGCTATTTAAGAGCTAATTGTTGCATGCATTTATTGCTTCATTGTGGAATTATGTTTCTATATAGCATATCTCTATGTATGGGTCATATTTGTTGAACGAATACTCCTAGAGATCGAAGTTCTCTTGATAAGCCATCTTGATTTGCAAGCGAAGCATAAATGCTTTAAGGTCACTCTCTTTTTTTGCCCTAATGCTAAACGAAGTTGCCCTTAAAGCCTCCCTAAGCTAGAAACGAGATCCACTCTCATAATTCTTTTTGACTCCGTATCCCCAAAGGAATTAGGCACTGATCCACCATAAGGTGATCACCTTAAAATCTGTCTTTTTTCTTCACTTTTCCCCTTTTTCTAGGTCTAGCCACACTGGGCCACCTAGGGCATCATTTTCCCGACAAAGTAGCCATAGAAAAAGTTCGATCTCATGGCCTCTACTGCGCTGGTGTGTCCTCAAGGTCTCCTCCAAATTTTAAGAAATCTTGAGAGTGGGATTGCGAGATATCTCAAGCCCTAGCCCAAAGACCAAACTTTGCACTGGTTTTCCCTAGGTTAGTACCTCATAGGATCAATTTGGCACCTCTAAGTGGAAACTCTTGTTTTGATCCTTTCCCCTTCCTTGTTTAGGTTAAGATCATCATTGGTTGCTAAACTCCCTCCCCTTAACCTAACCTGGGTCCACTTGGTCCTGTGCGGTCCCATACCTTTGAAAATTCGATTCTTTAAAAACCACTTGGGAAACCAAGTTCAATAAGGATTTTAGGGTTTTGGAAGCTCTTATACAATTCACACTCCTTGAACCTAGCCCTTAAATCCTCATCCCCTTATCCTAGAAAGCTTTGTACTTTGCTTAAGAAGCAAGCAAGTCCCATTCTTGAGCCTCCCCTAGGAAAGGGTCCCCGAGATCACTTCACACCCATCATTAGTTGATCTATCCTTTATAAGTGATTCTTTATATGGGGGGTCTCCTCCCATCAGTGAAAGTCCGTAAAAAGTAGGAAGCTTTAGCTGTGGTGACAGTGGGCTTTAGCTTCATTGTTTCTCTTGACCTAGCAAGTGTCCCTCTAAGACCCCCTGCTAGTTTGAGCGGTAACATTTTTGCGTGGTTGTCGGGGACACGAAACGTGTGTTGTGTTCCCCACACGACATATTGACATATCATTATTGGTGACTCTGTTGGAAGAACGACACCCTAGTTCTTCATTAAGCTTCAAAGTTAATGCTTGTGGGGTGAAGCAAGCATCTATCAAGGCACTTTAATTCATCCTCATGACTCCATCTTAATCCTAATATGCAAAATCATAGAAAATGGACTATCGTAAAAGAGAGATTGATCTTGGCCCTACATTTGCAAAACTCACCGACCAAGACATTCAAGAACTACAAAAGAGTGGAGATAAATATGCAGAATCTTACCAAAATGTGTTGGAAGGTATGGATATGGAATTCATGCTCAGGTTTTATAGATCACAACAAGTACAACTCAACATGATGAAAGATCTCTATGAGAGGGATCCTAATCGCCTCTTTGACCTAGCTCACCTAACCTATGCTTTAAATATTTTAATTGACCTAATCAATGATTAATGTTATAGTCAACCAAAGGGTAATCAATCGGATGACAACGAAGAGAGCGCGAGTGTAGGTGGGGATGATGAGCGAGAATCTATTATAGAGTTGGAAGACAATGACAATGAGAAAAGGAATATCTCCTCTAAGGATGACGAAGAGTTGGATCCTGTGAGCCTCCAAATCACTCAAGAAAGAATGGATGAATATAGTAGGTCGTGTAGGAGATTAGTAAGGGAATGTAATTCTAATGAAGTATTCTCACGTTTATATGAAGAAGAGGTGAAGCTTCATAAGATGAAATGTGAATATAAAGAGAACCCTACTAATGATCTCCTCCTAAAAGCATATTACCAAAATCATGTAACAAATACCTTAGCCATTGTTCTTCAAGAAAAGAGAGAAGAAGAGAGGTCCCGCTTAGATGAACATAACCTTGAGGATTTAGGTGATGAGCAAGAAGATGAGTCCTCGTTGGGTCCGCAAGATGGACAGAATGATTTTGAAAACACGTGTTGAGAAGGATGAGGCTACGGGAAATAAAGTCAAGACTAACATTACCTTTCTCAAGGGTATCACTCCTGACGACTCTCCTTTTGATAACCTTGAGGAAGGTGGCCCCATGAGCTCCTTGGAAGATGACATTGGAGATTATTTCCACAGTGAAAAGGTGAAATGGGAAATTGTTGGGCCTCAATTTGATTGTGCTCCCATTTATAATATTAACAAAGAAGATGAGGCTGAGATTGGTTTTCCCTTTATCCCGAGTATTACTTGCGATGACATATCCATCGATACCCTTGGGAAGGAGAATTATTATTTTCCCTTCCACGAAGAGGGACAGTTGGAAGTAATCCTTTTAATGAAAACCCAATCTTTGACAATGAGGTTCCTACCTGCCCACCCTATGATTATATATTCAAATCGCTTTAGCCTTCAGAATATGGTTTTGGGGAAGGAAAACCCGTTGACTGTGACACTTCACCCTTCCCTTTGCCTTTCCCTCTTGTTCATCATTTTGAGTCTTCCTCGAGTGAGTCCCTCATCCCTTTTGGTATGACCTCAAGTGACCATAACCCTTTTCCCCCTTTTGAACATGATGTCAAGGAAGAACCCTTCATTGAGTATACTTTATGCCCTTTAACTCATCCTCAGGGTTATGATCACTCTGCAACCTCCCCTCCCCAATGTGACCATCCCCATGGGCGACTTGCTTGTTGCACTCCTCATGTCCCTCACCCTTCGTTCCCCTCTCGTCACGACCTTGCAGCATCTGCAAAGCATAATATTATAAGCAATGATTGTGATGGGGAGTTCTTGAGAGTGGTCCTTCATACCATCATTGTGTACTTAGAGGGAAAACCCTGCACTTATAGATCAACCTACTCTCCTTCTCTTAGGACTTCATTTTACATCAAATGGAGATCATGTTTTCCCACCTCCCACCCACTTTAGCCCCCATGTGATTGTGTCCTCATTCGCTTTGGGTTTTGTTTCATGAGTAATCATATTGGCAGGCATATGTATAGTGATGTGATGATATGTTGGTTGCACTGGCTTTATGATTGCACTTAATATTGCTCTTACAATATGCATGTTACGGTAGGATGCATTGCATGTTGAATCAACATTCAAACTAATGTCATATGATATTTCTCATGATGGATTAGCTGCATTTAGATTGAAGAACTACATTTTACTTCTATGAGTCAATTTTATGGGCCTAATCCAAGCATGTGCAATCATGAGACACCACGAAAGCATGTCGCCTCGTGTCTTTCATCCATTATATGTGCAGGTAATAGGTCTGCAGTAACCAAGAGATTGCTAGAGTTTTCGTGACCTCTCGTTTGAGTAGCTTCGTCCAATTCTTTGAGAGATCATGTCCCAGTTGGAGCCAGATGTTGCCTACCATTTTATGGGTGATATCTCTAGGAGAAAAACTTTGTCCAAGATGGTCCTCAGCTGGCAGCCAGCAACCCCTTATAGCCACCAACTAGCTCGTTGTGCTCCTTCTCCGCCACCTAAGCCAGCCATGTGATCCCTCACCCATCTACCATGATCATATGTTTGAGGGTGGGCCTCACGAACCTAAAGGTATGCCTTGTCATTTGGTAATTGACTATTGTAGTTTGCTTATCATTGACACTTCTGGGCATAGATTAATGGGGGGATTCAGCAGAAAGAATGGGCTAGGTCGGTGCTCTTGTCCCCTAGACCTCTTTTTGGATGTTACCCTTGGATTCTAGTCCTGTGGGATCTCTTTTATTAACCCTTTGGCTTTAGGGATGGTACTTCATGGAAAACCTTGATTTTGGTTGCGTAGTCTCATTCCCTCATCCACATATATTGCCCCCATTTCCACTCATTATGACCCCATTTATCGTTTCTCCCACCTGGGTCCACATTCCTCCACCGGTTCCACATAGGGTTAGCTTCCCCTTCCCCTTGTCCACACCTTGGGTCAGGCCTGGAATGATGCCCCAGGGATTGATGCAGCTAAAAAGAAAAGTAAAAGCATAATTGGCCACATTCAACAAGAAAATGTACCACAAAATGTAAAGGATGGTCGGGACAAACACATTTAGCACGTGGGCAAAAGCCAATACATGAGCTCTACCCCATCATCATGGCCATCACCCTAGTTCCTATAGGCCCTAGATGAGCCTCCTTTATCATTTAGGAACCCATGATTGTCCCAACCCCTGGTGGGAAATGAACTGCCCTACCTTAAAAAGGGGTAACCACTGTTATATTTCACACATCATGCTCTTACCCCTTGAGCCCCAAGCAGTTAATTAAAGAAAAATCATAAAAGGCAAAAGGCATTTAAAGAAGGGTGGAAAAATCAAGGTCGAGGCACCTCATGTTACCATGATTGCTCCCTCCTATACATTATATACCCAAGTGTGGGCTTCCCTTTTACTAGCTACCCTTATACCCCAACATGTGGCCCAGGGCTGCCCCGTTTCATTTCATAATCCATTCATCTCTTTACCACATGCCACCACCTTTTAAAGGATGTACCTTGGAAATATTATCCCCTTTAGAAGTAGAAACCGCCTAATAGGATACTTGGTTAACCCTATTTGGAGCTTGAAGACATTAGCACATGCCAAAGCCCATTATGGAAGGGCATGCCATTATGAATTCCCTACCTGTTGTCCATGATTTGTAAGCACTTTTACTCGATTTCCTTGATGACTTGTTGTACTAAAAAACTAGGGGACGCATTGGATCTTATGCAGGATTGCAGGTGGTCTCCATCTTGGGTTTGGTCTCCCTATAAGGAGTCCTAACACTCTAGAGGGCTACAGTGGCACATGTAGGATGTGTTCTGAGAGCCATGGGCCTCCACAGCAGAAGACAACACTCCATGGATGCCCAGAGATGTCCAGAGATTGCTCGAGATTCACCTATTGGACGAGGAAGATGCACTTGGTTCACCTTTGCCCAGCGAGCCCCACAATTGAAACATGCACTTGGCAGATGATCCAAGACTTGTATGTCAATGTGGCATCACTTACACCATCATTTGAGCCCTTACAGATAGTCTACAGGCATCCTCGACTTACTTGGAGACCCATGAGGTCACTTGTGTGCCCTCACAGCCATTAGGAGCACCACAGGTTTATTATGTGGAGAACAAGGGGCCAACCCTTTGTCCATTACTTTTGGAAGTCCATTTTGACACTTATGGACTTCATCAGGCCTCTTAGAGAGCCCAACGACATGCATTATTGATTATTCAACCTCTTGGGAGGCTTGTTATTTTGTTTATGAGCTAGTTTGGTGGGCTTGTCACCAAAAGTTAGTTATTTGCACATTATTTTTATTTGATGGGCTAATGTAGGCTCAAATTAGGTAATTCGAACTCCTAATGAGTGTATAAATAAGAGAGACATGAATTCATTTTGTATCTTCACTTGGATTGGATCACTCGCTCTCTTGAGAATTTTGCATTCCCTTCTTGGTGGCCGAAATTGGAGCATGGATGAATTTTGATGTTTGGATTGCACTTTCTTAGCATGGAGCTTCTTAATTGGCAAATGTATTAATGGTTGGATGTATTCTCTTACATGCAAGTACAATTTTGATGCTATTTTCTTTTACTTTGTCACATACATTGATCTTGGGATTTTCGCTATTTTAGGGCTCATTATTGCATGCATTTACTACTTCATTGTGGAATTATGTTTCTATATAGCATATCTCTATGTATTGGTCAGGTTTGTTGAACAAATTTTCCTAGAGATCGAAGTTATCTTGATAATCCATCTTGATTTGCAAGCGCAATATAAATGCTTTAAGGTCACTCTCTTTTTTTGCCCTAATGCTAAACAAAGTTGCCCTTAAAGCCTCCTTGAGCTAGAAACGAGATCCACTCTCATAATTCTTTTTTACTCCATATCCCCAAAGAAATTAAGAAGCATTGATCCACCATAAGGTGATCACCTTAAAACCTCTCTTTTTTTCTTCACTTTCCCCCCTTTTTTCTAGGTTTAACCACAATGGGTCACCTAGGGCATCATTTTCCCAACAAAGTAGCCATAGAAAAAGTTTGATGTCCTGGTCTCTACTGTGTTGGTGTGTCCTCAAGGTCTCCTCCAAATTTGAAGAAATTTCGACAGTGGGATTGCGAGATATCCCAAACCCTAGCCCAGAGACCAAACTTTGCCGTGGTGTTCCCTAAGCTAGTACCTCATAGGATCAATTTGGCACCTCTAAGTGGAAACTCTTGTTTTGATCCTTTCGTCTTCCTTGTTTAGGTTAAGATCATCAATGGTTGCTAAACATCCTCCCCTTAATCTAACCTGGGTCCACTTGGTCCTGTGTGGTCCTATACCTTTGAAAAGTCAATTCTTCAAAAACCACTTGGGAAACCAAGTTCAATAAGGATTTTAGGGTTTTGGAAGCTCTTTTACAGTTCATACTCCTTAAACCTAGCCCTTAAATCCTCACCCCTTTATCCTACAAAGCTTTGTACCTTGCTTAAGAAGCAAGCAAGTCCCATTCTTGAGCCCCCCATAGGAAAGGGTCCCCAAGATCACTTCACACCCATCATTAGTTGATCTATCCTTTATAAGTGATTCTCTATATATCGGGTCTCCTCCCATCAATGAAAGTTCGTAAAGAGTAGGAAGCTTTAGTTGTGGTGACAGTGGGCCTTAGCTTCGTTGTTGCTCTTGACCTAGCTAGTGCCCCTCTAAGACCCCCTGCTAGTTTGAGCAGGCAGTAATAGGTACAAGTGCCCAAGTGCACAGAAGTACAAATCAGGCACACAATTGAGGGAAGGTTGCTAGCTGAAGCAAACAGCAAGTCATTGGGAGTTTTAGAGGAGATTTGGAGGGTCGTATAGTTAGCACAAGTGCCCAAAAAATATTTGTAATTGTTGTAGCTTGTATTTTTCTCATTAGAGTCATTTTCCTAGTTACGGAACCCTCATTATTCTAAGTAATAAACGCTTGTGGGGTTTTTCCCTAGTGTTTGACCAAATATTTGTGTCCTTATTGTTCTTGGTTGTCTTCTATTGTGCATATGGTTTTATGTTCTATCTACAATTGCTTAATATCATTGGATGATTGAAGATATATTGGATAATTGATTTCTATTGGAAGAAGAATTGTTCTAAGTGATTGTTTCAGCATAGAACATTGAAAAATTAACACTAGCCTAGTGTGACCTTTCTTGAGGTCTTTCTTTCCACTGTTCAGGATGGGCACAAATAGGAAGCACTTATTGATGTTGTGTGTACCTAGTAATTCATATTTACACTTTCTATTTATCCCCTTTATCCACACATCCCATATTTGGGTTGATTGTTATCCATAACCAATGTTGGTTCCTTATTTTTCTCATTCTTGACTAGGGGGCTGGAAATTTACCCTAAGAGGTTAATGCAGCAAAAAGAAAAGAAAACATTAGCCATGAAGGTAAAATGTAAAAGATTGGTTGGGAAATAATAAAGTGTGTGGACAAAATCTTAGCCTAATCTCTACCCCCCTCGTTAGCTCTCACCCAATTCCTGGCTAATGTATTGCGCAATCAAAATGAAAGGAATTTTGACAACAACCCCAATGAGCAATTGATCACTTCATCTTTAAGGGGTATTTGATGCATAAATAAAAGCAGCAATGAAAGAAACAGAAAATCATTAAATAAAAAGGTGCACAAGTTCGGTGGTGAAAATTGGTAGAGGAGCAGGGCAACTTAGGTCCCGTGATTGCTCCCTCTTCACATTATAATGCTCAAGAATCATGGAATTCCATAGCCATTACAACGATGGGGGCATCCTCCATAAAGTAAACCCCAACCATGTCACTGACCACTTGTTGTTAGTTTTCCAATACCAGATCAGATTTAATATTCTCAGCGATTTATTTTATAACTAGGAATTAATTTCAACCCGACATTTTTATTTTTTCTGAAAACTACTAAATAAAAATACATTGCCATTTAACTTAAATAATTTGCAATAGAATTGAATATAGAATCAGTCACAAAACACAGTAGAAATTTGCCCAACAAATTCTCCTTCATTTTTTATTATTCTAGAAAATTAGAGCTCCCATAAAAAGGAAAATTACCCTCGGATAATACATAGAAAATACAACATACTAGAACATGGATTTTCGTCCCCCTGGGAATTTCGGCCTCCTAAAGAATTCGGCCCACTGGAAATTCTCGACCCTAGAAATAACTCAGCGTCCACCTGCTCTTCCTCAACCTATACGCTAGAGAAATTCGTTCTCCTTCCCTTGTGCAAACCTGGCTGGAAAAACTCGACCCCTCACAAATTTCGGCCTCCTCCAATCTCAGCGTCCTCTCTCCACAAACTCAGCATCCTTGAATCCTTATCCCGAAATCACGTTAATGCACACCTTTCTCTTCTCTCCAGCCATGATTCTCTCACCCATTTGAGAAAATCACTCTCCCAAGCATGGATGTGTCATCCTCCTCCCCCTTAAGCTTCTTTTATAATTTTCGTTAAGACAAATCCCTAACCCTCAATCTCCAAAGTGAAGGATGGCTAGGATTAAATCCTAACCCACTTAGATCAATGGTAAATATTAGATCTAATTCACTAAAATGAATTAAATTCATTTTTCTTTAGAAACCTTAGCTTAATAGTCAACATTAATTAATTAATTAATTGATTAATGTGCTTTTTCTAAGTTAAACTTAGGAAAGAAATCATAAAAGTCACTAGCTCAACACAAAAAAGCACCTAAAAGGGCTTTTGGACATCTTCTGCATGCTTGACACCTAGCATATGCAAAAGCACCTATCCGAGCTATTAACATGAACACTGCCTCCTCATGATGAAGGTATTCTACACCACCCCTAGCTTATCCCTATAGAAGACAAGTTTTCCTTTCACAAAAGGCTTGATGAGAATATATGCAACCTTTTCATCTGTGGATATGTATTGAAGTTTCATTGTTAGGCCAGGAGAGTAACTCCACGAATGAATTGCTTATTGCATTAGCTAAATCATGAATATATACATGAGTGGAGAGAATCTTGGGATTCCAATTCCAAGGTCTCTTGGTTTTCTTTAATTCATAACCCAAACTATTTACAATATTTATAATAATCCCAATCCTTTCGAATTAGGTATCAACATCCCCCCCCCCCCCCCTTAATCTAAAGGGATGTTGGTGAGTCCAAGTATCAATCTGAATCTTTCAAACTTTTCTCTTCCAAGCTCTTTGGTGAAGATGTCTGCAATCTGCTCATTTGTGGAACAATGTCGTAGATGGATAGTCTTGGCCTCAAAATGATGTAGAATCAGATGACACTGTGTGTTAATGTGCTTGGTATGATCATGGAACTTTGGGTTCTTGGCCAACTTTATTGTAGAAGTGTTCTCAATCAAAAGAGGAGTTGAATGCACTTGTTTCTCCTACAAATCTTCCAAAATTTTCTTGAGCCACACAGTTTCCTTCGTTGCTTCAATTGTTGCCACATATTCTGCCCCAGTTGTGGACTCTATTGGAACTGACTGTTTGCATGACCTCCAAGAGACAGCTCTCAATCCAAGACTCATAACATAACCTGAAGTAGATACCTCGGTTTCTTTATCTCCATCAAATCTGAATCAAAGTATCCAATCAAGTTGAAGTCATCCACCTGTGTATACTTGAGTCCAAAGTCCTGAGTTCCCTTCAAATACTTTAGAACTCTTTTTGCAGCAAACCAATCACCCTCACAAGGCTTTTGCAAAAACCTAGAGAGGGTTCCAACATCAGAAGAAATGTTTGGTCTAGTAGTAGTCAGGTAGTTGAGACTTCTTACGATTGTTTGTACTTTGATGCATCCTCGAATTCTTTTCCTCCAGTGGATGTGAGCTTTAAATTTTGCTCCATTGGAGTAGTCAAAGGATTGCACTCAACCATGCAAAACTTGTTCAACAAATCTCCGATGTATTTCTTCTGAGAGAGGAATATAAAATTTGGATGTTGGGCTACTTCAATACCAAGATAGTAGTCAACATAGCCCAAATTTGTCATTTCAAAACCTTTCCTCAGTTCTTTGTTTAAGAATGCAATGTAGTTTTCGTTGTTCCCTGTCATTAGAAGATCATCTACACCACAAGATATACAATTGTTTTGCCAACTTTCTTGACAAACAAAGTTGCATCCTCAAAGATCATAATGTTTGAAATTGAGTTTCAGAAGATGCTCAATCAATTTCTCGTACCATGCTTGAGGCGCTTTCTTGAGGCCATACAAGGATTTTATAAGCTTGCATACTTTGTGTTCCTGACCCTTCACAACAAATCCTTTTGGTTGGGATATAAAAACATTCTCTTTCAGATATCCATTCAAGAAAGCAGTTTTTACAGCCATTTGATGGACTCTCCAACCGTTCTGAGCTACCAAGGCAAATTGTGTCTAAATGGTAGCCCATTTTGCTGTGGGGGCAAAAGTCTCCTCATAATCGACCACTTTCATCTGTGCAAAACCTTTTTCCACAAGCCTGGCTTTATGCTTGTCAAGTGAGCCATCTGCTTTATACGTGCTCTTGAAGACCCACTTGCAACCTATTCGTTTAGTTCCCAACGGAAGATCAACCAGCTTTCAAGTGCCATTCTTTATCAAAGCATCATATTCTTTTTGTATCGCTTCTTTCAATTCATCATGAGAAGTGGCTTCTTTGAAGGAAGTTGGTTTGAAATCTGTAGACAAATTTAGTTAACAATCATAAGAAACATCCATATCAAACAATGAATCAATATTGTCTACATCACCTCCATTTTGTCTAGTTGAGCTTCTTGTTCCTATCTTTCCAACCTCATCAGGACGAACACTTTCAAGTGCCTTTGTGAGCCATGTTGGAGGACCTTTCTGAGATAGGGCTGAATCAGGATTTAGCCTCCCAATTCTCTCAATCCCATCACTCAAAGTGTCTTCTTGATCAGTGGTTGGAGCTTCATGAGGGGGACAAAGTGCTTCAGAAGGAGATTCCTTAGATTGATCCAGTATAGGGATACCCCCTTCAAGATGTGGAATCTCATTATCAAACTCTTGAAAAGATTTTGCATGTCCAAATCTATCCAAGCGATCAAGTTGTCGCTCAACAACATTGTCAATCTTGGAAGGTTCAAGAAAGATCACATCTCTAGATATTATAAACTTCTTATTTACTTCATCATAGAGACGGTATGCTTTGGAGGTATTTGAGTAAGAAGATACATTTGCAACTCCTTGCACCGAGTTTATTTCTCTATTCCTTGGGTATCAAGGCATAACAGGTGGAACCAAAAACCGTGAGATGCCTCACCAAAGGAATGTGGCCATACCACATTTCATAGGGAGTCTTGTTTTCCAAAGCATGAGATGGACACCTATTCTTTATAATATATATACACAACACATAGAACTACATCAGCCCAAAACATCAACTTAACATTCTTGAAAAACATCATTGACGTACCATATTTAAGATTGTCCTATTCATTCTTTCAGCAACTTCATTCTGTTGGGGATTATAAGGCACGGTTATTTGATGTTTGATCCCATGTTGGTGAAGATATATTTCAAATTCATTTAAAGTATATTCTTTTCCATTATCAGTACGAATAGAGCCAATATGAGATTGTTCATCATTTTCAATCCATGCATGAAAGTTCTTGAATGTTTCAAAAGTTTCAGATTTGTTCTTCACCCAACACATTCTGGTGTAGTCATCCATAAATGTCATCATGTATTTATTACCATTTGCAAAAGGAACAGGCATAGTGCCACACAAATCAGAATGAATGAGTTCAAGCTTTCTATGTGCTCTGGAATGAGAATCATGAAATGATTGTTTGTTGTGCTTTCCTAAGATACAAGTATCACACTGCTTAAGTTTTCTAGGAATTGTAGGCAAATCAGTAACACCATTTTCCTTCAACAAACGAAGGTTGTCATAGTTCAAATGTCCAAATCTAGAATGCCATAAAAGGCTTGATGGAAGTGTACCTTCATCATAATGAGAACTGCATCAAAAGTTTTGTGCACGAGGAGAGGTTCCTTGCAGCTTCAATAATCTGTCCTCTTCTATCCCAGTCATCACAAGTGACTGATCTAATGTTTTTCTGACCTCAACCTTGCAATCAAATATGTGAATGGAGAGTCTTTGTTGGCGGATGTGGACCAAAGACAACAAGTTTCTCCTCAACTCCGAAAGGTATAGAACATCATGTAGAAGAAAGTTTGGAAGACCAAGCAGTTTGAACCTGATGGCTTGAGTTTTAACTTATATGCAAAGTAGACTGCTCCATCAATATTGTCAGTGAATTCTTCAAACAGTCCCCCTTATGAAAGTCATGTGGCAAGTTGCTCCTGAATCAAGCAACCAAGCATCTTTCCATGAAACAAGTGAATCATTAAATATGTCTTCAGTTACACCAATGTTGCAATGTGCCACAACATAATGAGCGGATTCAGGGGTTTTTCCTTTCCCTTTATCTAATGTTTTTCCTTTTTCTTCATCCCTGTCCTATCTAATCTTGTCCCATGAGAGCTTACGTGTGGAAGCATCATGACCATTTCTATTACACCATATGCAATGAAGATCAGAGCTTTCTCCTTGGAAATGTCGGCCCCCTTTCTCCTTGGAAATGTCAGCCCCCCTCCTCTAAAATCCTTCTTTCCTCATCCTCTTCGGCCACCTCTTCCTCTAGAAAAATCATGTCCCTCTCTTTTTGTGCAAGGCATACAACTTTTTCAGGAGACTACGCAGCTGTCTGTTTCTCCCCAAAATCTTTCTCTCTTTCAACAAACTTGTCCACAAGAGAGTCAAAAGAAATCTCTGAAAGTTTGTCACTTGCTTTTAATGACTCAAGATAATGGGAATAAGTGGGATACAATGCCTTGACAAAAGCAGTGAGAGGAACATCTATTTCAACACCAATGGCTTTTATGTCATGCATAATGGCTCCTATTTCAAAAGCTAAGGCTAAAGAGTCATCATCCTTTGATTCTAAATTAAAAAGTTTGATCATAAGTTGGATGAATTCAAGCTCGGAGTGAGAGTCATATAATTCTTTCAACTTCCTTAAGGCACCAAAAGCATATGTAAAAGGAGTAATATGACGGCTCACCTCTTCATTGACGGATGTTGCAATCAAGGCATAGGCCTTGTTGTTCTTGTTTTCCCAAATGGCAAGCTCTTTGTTAAAAGTGAGCTTCTGAGGAGGATTAGCTCCTTCTCCTTCACAAACTCCTTTCCACAACTCATTGAAAATCAAAGCGTGTTTTATCTTCCTGGACCACTCATGGTAGTTCTTTTTGGCGGAGAAAACCACTCCAACTATAGCGATAAGTGAATGCATCATAAAATTTGATCTGGCCTCAAAATAATTATAATACTTGCAACAAAAGATTGACGTCTTTGTAATAAAATTGTTTGGCTATGTCTTCAAAAAGATCATCAATATGCCTCCATACATCATGCTTCAAATAATCTTTGACTTTTCAAATGTGTATATAAACCAATGTCCCAATATAATATATGAAGCAATATATATTAACTAACCTCTCAATATAATATATATGAACAAAATAAGGTTCAACACAATATTACAATTCACCTACGACCATTCACCATAAGCCATTCAATATACCATGCAACATATATATTGGCCCCATTAAAAAAAAATCATCTCATAATGAATGGAATACGACCTGTTCAAAGTCTTCAAAAAGAATACCACCAAATCCAACACAATTTTCCACATACACATATCGGTCTTTTAATAAGAATAAATTTTCAAAACATCACACCCGGTCGGGCCCTCCAAATGAGTTAACACAAGTGCAAGTGTATACAATTTAACACAAATCTCCACAGCATACGACAACATTCAACTACCGCACCACACTACGCAAACTAGATTACAGTCTTCAAAAATTGATGATTACACATACTAGATTACATAGACAGCGTCGGAACTCGGGTTGAAGAGGAGAGGTTCGATTCAACATAGTATTGAGACCATGGCCTTATCATACTCTAGCACAGCAACAAAGTTAACATCCTCCAGCTCAACATTCACGGCTTTTACCATTAAAACACACGCACAACATAGTTCCAGAACGCATTTTTCAGAAGGAAGATATAGCATATGGCCTTCAATTCAACGCAAACAGTGACATGAGTAATGCATAGCAAAACAAAAAATCAGCGTTTTCACCAGCAAACAAAGGACAAAGTATTCTAGACAGAGAATAATGGAAGAAACATAGGACTTACAAGGGCAGAAAGGGACTAATTGTGGGCTTGTGCTCCGATACCATGTCAGGCCAAGAGAGTAACTCCACGAATGAATTGTTTATTGCATTAGCCAAATCATGAATATATACATGAGTGGAGAGACTCTTGGTATTCCAATTCCAAGGTCTCTTGGTTTTCTCTAATTCATAACTAAAACTATTTACAATAATCCCAATCCTTTCGGATTAGGTGTCAACATTCACAAGTCCCTTCTAAACCCTATCACATGCTCTCACATAACCTAAAAATCTACTTGAACTAGCTATGTAAAATCCTTGTTGTAATACCTTAGTTTCGATTCATAATTCAATATTGTGTATATATATGGTGAATGGCTAAAAGTCAAACTATGTGATATGTAAGATTGTACATTGAATGATAATAATAAAAAAATACATCACCAACAACAAAAGAGAAGGACAAAGGAATGGAGGGCTATGACTCCACAAGAGGAGAAAGACAAAGGGGCTCAAGTAGGCTAACAAAAAGGACCTTAGTAAGTGATTTAACCCAGAGTCTTTGCAACCTTAATTATGTCCCTTGATTATTAACTAATCATTGTTTCATTAAGCCATGGGAGGGTTAGTGCATGAAGGAGGTGTGTGGGTCTCTATAAGGATACACGGCCCCTTCATGACATGCAACTTGAGCTTTACCTTTCTTCCATGCAAACAAGCTATCATTTGATTGAAGGTTTAGAGGGAAGTTTGAATATTTTGAATGTCCTTCAAATTGACGAAGACTCCAAACTATCGAGAATTAAAATTACCATGCGAACTGTTATTCTATTGAGGGGAATCGAGAGACCTTTCTCTAAGCAAATTGTTGTGAGATTACTATAATCAAACTACAAAAAGCTACAACTACAAATTATGAGAGAATTGTGGTTGTACGGAGTGATAATTACTGTCATTGAACAAATTCACTACAGTTGACAATCCCTAGAATCCCAACAATGAGAACTTTTGGCCAACCTATGCTAGAGCCCTATAGAAAAGTGGGATGGCTTGAGGGACTACTTAGCAAATAAGGGGATCACATTCCTTATGTTGTGCAGGATGAGGGGGAAAGAAGGTTGTGGATTGAGATTGTTGTAGGAGTAAATATTCACTACGAACCTAGGAATTGGGTTGTGAGAAGAGAATTAGTGCCAGCCATAGGAAGAGTTTACCCATGTGGGTTCATGGCTTCGACTCAAAGGTGAGCCTCTGTTGCAAAGAGGTTAAGTGCAACAAAGAGCCTATGGTTGGGTGGAACGTCTTCCTGCAACCAATTAGTGGATTATTTGCCTAGAAAGGTAGGTTTACTTAGTTGTGTTATGAAATACAATGTTATTGTGGTTTCTATAATGTATAGCATTAAATCCAGTTTGTGCAGTTCGTTGCTCATGATTTTAATTTACCTATTCATGGCTGAAATTATTATAAAGTTGCATGCATGTGTTAAGTTTGAAATTGATGGTTAAAGGTTATGTAGCTTTATTTCCACTATTGAATTCTACAACTATTTCATATAATCAATTTTGGCATCACAGACAAAAAGTTGGTGTGAATTTGGGTAGTTTAAAAGAGTACCCCATATCCTCAAAGTGCACAAAGGGCATTGGGTACATTACAATATGGCATCAGAGCTATTGGTTGCAACATTGGAATTGTATGGTCCAGAAGTCAACTGTATATAAAGAAATCACAATTTGTGTGACAAGTGTTTGACAAAATTTCTCAATGAGCATAATTGAGCAAAATAGCATTTGAAGCTTGCAAATATTGAACTGAGTGTTGCAATTACTAGATTGAAAAATTGTTACAGCATTTGAATAGCTTATGGAGGTGTAAATGAGAAGTGCCCGAATTTCAAAGTTAGCTCTATGAAAAGTTTGGGAAAATGTAGCTTGCAAGATATGTGTTTGACAAAATGTTCGGTAGGAAAAAGCATTGTATAAAGCCATAACATCCTATTTAGAAGCCCAAACTGGGTATGGGAGTAACCATTGGAAGGCTAATTTAGACAAGAATAATTTTGATGGCTCAAAACTTCAAAACTTGAGAAGAAGAGACTTGTAGCCTTAATAGGCAAAACTAATAAATGCATGTAATTTCTAGAATTTAAAAAAAAAAAATGTTATAGACCTAGAATTAACGTGTGATTAACAATTTTTCTTAAATGCACACTTCTTGAAGAGTCAATGCTCCAGCAAGTATAAGTTATGATCAACATCGAAGAGTACCATTGCAAAGATAACATGGAGGATAGGCAAGATCCCTAGAGTCATGAAGAAGAAGCCAGCGGCCTAAATATCAATGCAAGAGATGAGGACATGGAAACAAATGGGCAAGGAAGGATTGAGCCATTAGAGCTTATAGAAACTATGAGCTTGAGGATGGAGGTGCAAAGTTATAGTGTTGATAATAATAGAATGCTAAGGTCTCAAGACAAACAAAATCAGTTAGACACTCAGCTAGTGCTAAGCTTGAATCAATTGCAGACGCAAATGAAGAATGGGTCAAGCTCAAGGCATGGGGAAGAAGGAGGTATGAACAAGATAATTTACAAAGAGAGCCTGGGAAAATTAAGCCACCATTCTTTGATGGTCAAAACAAGATGGGAGAAGATGCAAAATCCTAGTTGCTAAGGATAAAGTACTTTCAGTTGCATAACTACTCATCCAATTTAGAAGCCAGAATTGCTATATATAATTTGCAAGGAAAATCCTCTATGTGGTGGGGCAGCACAGGCAAGTTAAGTACATTAAGAAGAAGAGAATCTCATGGAAATAATTCAAGAAGTACTTCCAACAAAAGTACTCCTCTAAGCAACACTATGACAAGAAGACGCAAGAATTCTTTGAACTCAAACTAGAGAACATGACCATGGAAGAATATGCAAAAAAAAATTTGGAGCTGTTGAGATATGTGAGTTGTATTAAAGATTACAAGGTCAAGATACAAAGGTTTCTAAGTGGTTTTCCTACTTTGCCAATCTAGCTTTGGAGCGCAAGTCCCCTTGTTGATGCGATAGCATATTTCCTCACTCTAGCACTAACATGGCTGTGATTATGGTGCCATGCCATGTGGGCCGAGCTATCATACTAGAATGGCATATTCTTATGTTGGGATTTCATTCCACATTAACATTTCCCATTCCATCTAATTTACCTTGCTAAATTTAATTTATATCTATATATATATATATATATAAAACCACCCAAATTTCCAGAATTGTGCAATAGTAGGTTGTGACTTTCCCCTTGGATATAAGGTTAAACTGCAGCAAGGGGTAGCATTTCGTCTTCTGTATGGAACTAAGGCTAAATGCTACAAGAAAGCACACGACCCCACTGAAGCTAGCCTTAATGACCAGAAGGGATATTCACTTCCTTGTGAATTCTAGGCTGAAACCAACCTTTGGTCCTAGAGTAAGACCTAAAACAGCATATGATTAGTTGAGAGTTTGTCTCCATCAAATGTAAGGAACTAGGTTAATGGTCCAAGACCAGGAGGTCTCTGCTAGAGTGATAGTTTGTCTCTTTACAGACTAGCAGTGGGTCATTTCAGGTGGCATAGTTTTGATGATTTGACCCATTAAAGATAGCAGCCAGTGATGGCTGTGCTCACTGCAGATTGACAGCTAAGTTATGATATATTTTGCCACCTTCGGAACAAAAGAAAGGTTGTGACTTATTTTACAGCTTGGCAAAATACATTTTATGCGGATTTATAACTAGGTTATGATAGATTTTGCCATCTTCGGAACAAAAGAAAGATTGTGACTTATTTTACAGCTCGGCAAAATACACTTCATTTAGTCAAACTTTTCACCGACTTCTACTGTAAATTTGTAACCTAAATTAGCATACAGGGTTGCCTCTGCAAATTAATGAATTAACATACCATTAAGAAATGACTCTGAGAATCCAAATTTAATCTATTTTTACAGGCATGAACATAACATTTTCTATATTCATACCGTCGAATTGCTAACAGAAGTGGATTCGGAGTCCGACTCGGCTTTTTGAGAGTTACGGTCTTCAGACGGAGGTGGTTCTTCTGTAGTAGTAGAAACGGACCCGCCCTTAAAACCTTTGTCGTGCTGGTCGTCATTGCTATTGCGGCACTTTAACCTGTTTAAGCTTCTACTACTTCTGCAGGTAAAGCCAAAACTAGAGTATTCCCAGGAGAGCCCTTTGCAGAAAACTCTCCTGGCAGTGCCAGTGGAATCAATGCCAGTGAAATTAATTCGGGTACTGGGCACATGGTTCTTTAATCTGTAGGGCACACTGCACTTGAATGTAAAATTGCTGAGTGACAGAATTTCGGCATTAATGGCGGAACTGGGAGCAGTGGCCATGAGTAGTGATAACATCACTATTGTTTGCTTGGTGTTAATGGGAAGCGAGGCTGAGGATGACGCCTGTTCTGAATTGTGTTGCCATTTTCATTTTCATTGTGATTAATAAAAATTATAAACGGAGATTCAGACCACCACGTGAGAAAAAAACCCCGATTGAGGATAGGGGGTGATAGATAGACGTAATATACGCACCTACGTGGACCTATCATGGCCGTCCACCATGGACCGCATCGGAGAATCTTGGGAGCGATTATGCTCCACTTCGGTCAGGAGGAGCCGAAGACGCAACACAAAATAGAAAACATGAGATGATATTAAATTGGACTTATGCCTCTAAATTGTGCTACGGTGATTTATTATATATAACAGAAACGATAGAAAGTTTGAAATATCAATGTTGCAGCGTTTTAGAATAGCATTTCCAAAAGCCCAACAAAAAAAGTAGTCCCTCATTGAACAGAACTCTACATGGCATTAATTTACAAGCTCTCACACAAACAAACATTTTGTCAAGAAACCCTATTCTGGTTAGGCTCTGATTTTGTGATTTAAAATTAGTGCATGGATTATCACATACATTTTTCTTAATAATTTTTTTAAGTGCGGTTTAATTTAATTTATGGATAAAGTAGGTTTTTTTCAACATAAAACAATTTTAAGAAAAAAATGTATTTGTTGTTTAAAATGTATTTTTAAATACATAAAAAGATTCAGCTCCCTGAAAAATCTTTATAACACTCCAATTCTATAAATTAAACATTTTAAGTCATTTCATTTATAGGTTACTTTAAGCCAATTTTTTATATCAAAATTTGTGTTAGTTTATTATTTTGTATTAATAATTTATATTACGATTATCATAATTTGAATATTGATAAATTCATTTATTTTATTAGACAAAATTAATACATAAAATGTTTATCATGAAAAAATCTCTTTCAAATATTATTTTTCTGGCCGATATGAGCACCTTAAATATAATAGTTTTTTAAATGCAAATTTTAATTAGAAAGAAGTGTTTTGCACCAATTTAAAGAAAATAAAATAATTAAGAATGTTAATTTGGAAATAAATAAGAATGCAAATCTCATTTCAAAATTGCTTCTCTTCATTAGAAGATACTTCAGAAAATTCACCTTATCCCTTTCCATCCCCTCTCCTCTACCCAATATCTTGATTTTATTTTGATGTTTTCATTTATTCTCACTCTTACAATAAAACCATTTTGCATCATTGTACACAAACTTTATGAAAACAATGTGCATGTTTAGTTTTGCATCATATATTTAAAACAAAAATAAAAGGCAAAAAAGTTCTTGCAACATAAAATGTGTGAAAAATGGACACATGAGTAAGTTTGGGATGCCTTCGTTCCATCTATTTTTGTTTTAAATGACTTAGTCAATTTTTTCATTTTATTTTTGAGTATTTCTCATCCAGACCATATGGAGACTTATTATTTGAACAGTGTGTGGACAACATTTGAGTTTAGTAAAGATTTAATGGGTCCCCGATTGGATCAATGATAAGAACCTCTCATTATTTTTAGCTTTTCCGAAATCTTTTCTTTGAAATTGTGTAGTTTATTATGTTTAATGTGGTTTGTTTTTTGTTTGGGGGGTTTGGAATGGTATTTGAATGCACAATTTGGGATTTTAAAAAAAAAAAATGAAAGTCAATGGGTCTTTGGAGTTGGGTTTATGAATTTAGGGGGATATTTTCCTAGGGTGGGGTTTCACTAGTAAAAATTAAGACAAACTAAACATAAAATGGAAAATAATTGAGGGGTTTATGAGAGTTGACTTATTTATTCCTCCTCTTTTACTTATCTTTCTTCCTCTTCCTTCTCCTCCCTCTCTATCTTTTTCCCCAAATCCTCCTCCTCCCCCCATATTATATCTCCTCTTCTTCTTTTCAAAGTCCTCCTTCTTCCTCCCTTTTTTTCTTTCCTCCCCTTTCCTCTTCATATTTTCCACTAAATCCTCCTTCCTCTTCATCTTTGTCTCTACCTACTCCCTCCCTCTTCTTTCTCTTTCTCATCCTCCTCCCACTCTTCATCTTATGTTTCTTCCCCTCATCTTCATTTTCTCTACCTTACTTGCCACCACCCTTCCTACCCCCCACTTAATCTTTGTCTTATTTTTCCTTCCGCATTCCTCTTCCAATTTTTCCCCACATAGCCCTTCATTTTCCTCTTTTTCCCCAAATTTTGTTTCCTCTTCCACTTTGCTTCCTCCTCCTCTTTCGTTCGTCTCTCTTCCTCTTATTCTCCTCATCTTGTTTTTCAAGTCCCCCTTCCTTCTCTTCCTATTCTTTGATCTTCACCTCTTCCTTTTTTCTCCCCTTTCTTCTTCTCTTCAATCATCTCTTCCCACCTTCCCTTCTCTTCCCTTCTCTCCCTTGATTTCCTTTAAACTTACACAATAGTCAAAACTATATTTCGGCACATGAAAGAGTCAAACATTTGACTGAAATAATGTTGGGCAAAACTATATCCTAAATATATATCTGGATATTATGGTTTTTATTATTTGCCTATGATCTATTTTGTTATTGCATTCATATTCTATTTATTATTTACTAAGTCTCTACTTATGGACTTATCTTGTGTATTGTATCCTTGTGATACTTTTTATAGATATGAGTTTGGATATATCTTAATTTGGAGGCTTATTGATCAATATTTTTTTATCATCTTTAAATCTTTTCAAGTCTTTATGTTTCCATGTCCTTTATACAGGTATCCAAACAACCTAGCCATACTATGCTTTTATTTGGTTCATAGTGTCAAATACCTCTTTTAAGAAAAAAAAAAATCCTTCCTTAGCCATTTTTTGTTTAGTTGAAGTTACAAGACAACTTACCACCTCATTCACATATCCTCATCCTGATATACCACTTCCTTCTTAGTCTTTTTCCAAAAGTTGGGATAGTGGGATGACCTAAACCTCACTTAACACTTACACTCCATCCCGAACCCAACTTCCCAACTTCCATATCCTCGCATACTCAGTCTTTTTTCAATCAACTTGGTACAAAACACTACTTCCAAGGTGAATTAAAGATGCACTACCATGACATCACACATTTTAGTTGATCTTAGCATTCAATACGACATGGTTCTATTACACATATGTTGTCATTGGTGTCAAAGCCCAGTAGAATGAGAGATAGTTGAACGTGTGATGTTAGTGTGAATAACTTGTTGAGCATTCAAGATTGAAGTGAAAGTTATAATTTGTTAATGTAGTTAGTTAGAAAAAGTGGTGAGATAGATAAGCCTTCAAAGAGCTCTCCAACCGTATATGACACTCAGGTAAACTCCTACGGAATGATGAAGAAATTGGATTTGAAGTGAAATCAATTCCGTAAAGGATTAGGGCATCTAGACATTCGAGCCCTCAATATATTTAGGCTTCGAAATATATCCAAACCATTGAAATTGCATCCAAGCCTCCTCAAATATATCCCGACATTTGTGCATCGAAAGTTGCATTAAGGTATCCAAACATTCATGGATCTGGGGAGGCATTGAGGCATTCGAGCTCTTTATCGCATATCACATTAGCTTAAAAGTTGAATACCAAATACATTCGGATAAGTTGTTTGCATCTAGGCATCCGAGCCTCTAGGCGTGCAACAAGGAAAAACTTGAGAAAATAATCAGATCTGGATTCCCTAGTCTAAGCTTGTAGGTGGACCGCAGGTAGGTGGTAGCATGAAGTGGAAATACAGGTGGAGCCAGATGGTAGAGTGGTGATGTTGCAGCTGAAGGAAGTGACACATCGTAGTGACGTCGAGGTGGTGTGACATGACAAGTGGCAACAATGAATGGTTGAGTGATGATGCGGTAGAGCGACAATATGGTGTCAGGTGGCAGCACCATTTTGCATAATAGTAAACTGTATATGATAAATCCCCTCCCCCCAGTCCTGATAAGTGAGGGGGTGAAGCGTGTTCTCCACCATTAGATTTGAATGGATCATCGGATCATTAGTGTGCCTTTAAAAATGTGAAGGATATTTAATTTGCATGTACGATAAACTGTGGACCCCTCTTGTTAAAGGTCAATTAGTCGAGGGGGGCTCGTAATGGCTTAGCCACCGTCGATCTTAATTGGATCAATTTGCCGGTAATTATTTAGCACATGGTTTAATCTCTTGGTCTCGGCTTATGGTCCTAGCCCTACGTCACGAAGTGTTAGGTGTTAAAGCACTTGGAGCTAACATGGAAATTTGGGTGTCCAAAAACTTGTTACATTTCAGTGGACTCAAATTTGGATATATATTAAAATATCTTAAAAGTATGGTTAGATTAAAAAGGTCACGTGGATGCAAACATAAGCCCTTGAGGAGCCAAGAAAATATGGAAAGTAATATGGGTCCTCTAGATCGGATTTCTAGTAATATAAATAAATTGGAAATTCATGGTTTTCTGGATCATCCTCCATGAAGTGTTAGCTTTGCCAGGTTTTGTTTTCCTAGAAAGGTATAAATAAACTAAAACATTCTAGAATTGGAGTGTGGTTGAAATTGTAATTAATACAATGATGCTTTTGTAGCATAACGATCATCTTCCTAGCTTGGTTGTGTGAATAGTGAGAAAGACAAATAAGTGAAAAGAAAGTATGTGTAACTTAGAGTAGAATAAGCTCGATAAATGAATTCAATGGAAAACATGTGATTATGGAAAAGGTCAGAAGATAAATTCAAGGAATACGTTCGAAGTTGTTCAATCCAAGTGCAATTGAATGTTGTATGCAGAAGTAGAGGAAAACTCGAGGAGAGACAAATCAAATTAGAAATCAAGTAAGTTGTAACTCAAGTTGGTGTCTGCGTTACTCAGGGGACTAGTGTCTCCTTCTAGTTGATTCTAGTAAAGCATTTCAGGTTGGTGCTTGTATTTCTCATGGGGTTGGTTCCTCCTTCTAGTTGGTGCCATAAAATCAATGTAACAGTAGGTTGGTGCCTACAAGATCATTTAATAATAAAGAAAATTTATTATATATACATGGTGTATATTTATGTTGTCCTTGTGACTGATATTACACATGCATGAAGTGTTTTGGATTAATTAAAATTGGCCATTATACTAATGCAGCACCACCCTCTTAGTACAATCATATTTTCAATAGGTTCTTGATAAAGGGACCATACAATCGTTACCTTAGAAAAGCACTTGTCATTAATGCACCATTATGGAATGTTACAAGTGGCTAATGGATTTAGTATCATGCAATGTTACTTTCCTCGTTAAGTGGGATTAAGGGTTTATTACCACTTAGTACCTCAAGCCTACCAAAACAAAAGATGGTGAATATAGAGAAGGAGCCTTATTACATAAATATTGTTACTATACTTGGAAGGGAAAACCATGAATTTCATTAGTTTATTGCATATAAGTGGTATTTTGAATTACCATAAGAGAAACAAAGTACCAACCAAGCCTAGGTGATTAGAATAATAAAATCGGGTTGCATGCCTAAAGTATTTGATTTCACGGACATTGTTCCATGGTGCGTAAAAAAAATTGATAAGAAGAAAAGGATGGTTCACCTTGAAGAAACTGGCAAAAATCATGTACAACTAATGCCAAGCCTTTTCAAAAGAATATTAAGACTATATATGCCACACATAAATTTCAAAATTATTGAAGCAAATGAATTCATCAAGAGTGGAGGAAGAAGTATTGAACTTCTAAAAAGTGTCTTAAACAAGTTTTCTCCCACTTCAATTCATGTTGTCCAAATTCAAGTAAATACATCAGTTGACCCCTAGAAAGAATTTACATGGCTTTTGGTAAGAATTGCTAGTCAGGATTCCACTGAACATGTATCTAGTTATGTTTTTTATGTTCTCTATTATTTAGTCAATGAGGGAGTTGCATTTGACTATGTTAGTATAATATCCAATGAGATTTCCTAACAATTGGGGAATTTTGAAAGTACAAAGAGGTTTTGCATGAATTCCTATTTGATCTATGCCTTGGTCTATGTAAAAATATTTAAAGACCTACTTGATGTTCAAAATGTGAATATAGACAAAGAGTCTACTCAATTTTGGCATTCAATAATACTCCCTTTCACTTTTATCAAGTACAAAACTCTATTTTTTACATAACTTAGGGAGATGGTTTTGGGTCCTAATATAGGCAAACTCTTGGATGAGGCTCAAAATTTTCTCTCATGAAAAGGCATCTCTCAATTTCAAGAAAATATTTCTTACATTTGACACTTTGGTTTTGAAGGAAAGCCTATGCTTCTACCATATTATGTTTTTGATAAGTTGTTCATTGTTGAAATATTTCGACAATACAAGAAGGAAAAAACAATTCATTCATACTCTTTTCAAAATTGAAGATTTCAAAGTGAAGTTTATTGTCCATTTACATGAAATTTCTTCATCTTTTGACACTCAGAAAATGAGGCAAGTATATTCTTGCAAAGGTTTACATGGAATATCCTCATATGACTTCTATTAGGTGTTCTTTGAGCATTAATAAGCAATTAAAAGAAGAAAATGGGGGATAATCAGAATCTAGAAGAAGAAGATGATGAAGATAACCCTCTCCATGATAATATTAGTACTTTGGTCAATACAAATGAAAAATAGAAGCAATGGGAACACCTACATCTGATACTAACCACAAGTCCCCAAATAATTATCATAAAATCTCTTCAATCTCTAAAAGTCAAGGATAAGAAAATACATCTAAGGAGAAGAAACCTGCTATAGAAAGTGCTAGTAATGGAGAAGATGAAGACCCTCTAAGAAAGTCGATTGACATATCTCATACTATTCCTATCAAATCAAAGAGAAAAATGAAAAACTATTAAGGAATCCCAAGAAGAACAAATTGATTTTCAAAATATTGAGATTGATATTGCCATTGAAATCCTTAGTTGGACCTAAGAGAAAATACTAGAAAACGGAATGCTTAGTGAAGAACTTGCTAATCAAGGTCTTACTATTTTTGAAGAAGAATCAAAGACATCACACAATGTGAATTTGATATGCATTACAATAAATTACAAATTGAAAAGGTTAATGTTAAAAATAAGAAGGTAGTATAGCAATGGAATTATGACATCAACACTCGAGAAATCAAAGTTTCTTGAGTTTTAAAGTTTCACTAGGTAATAGGGGATGTTCTTTAGTATTACATAAATGGACAAGAAAGGGAAATCATTCCCTCAAAGAAAATAATTAATGAACTAGAAGTTGCTTTATGTTTAAGGCCATTATTTCTTTAACCATTGAATACATTGAGATCCATTAAATATCTTTTTGAACCAATTGAAAAATGAGAGTAGCATCGAGTCTATTGCTGGAGAGTAGAAAATATGTCGCTGAAAATTTTAATATAAGACTTGTTCTAATCTTGCAATCACGAGAACTACTAGAGAGCTCACTTGCTATTGCTTCTAAAATTACCTCCCATAAAGAGATTTTAAAAAATGATCTTGAATTTAATGAATATTTTATTAAAAAAATTCTAAGTGTTTTCATTGCTAATGTAGGTTTTAGCCCTATACAAAAATTACTTGGAAACAAATACTTTGTTGATTTTAGGTAGCATCGATTGTGATCTAGCTTCGAATTTTTGTGGTGGCGCTAGAACACATGAGATCTCCCAGACCCATAAATAGTTTGGAGAAATTCCACCAGGATGGGGAGTTATTAAAATAATTAATATTTTTAATGCATTCCTAGGTCTAAACTTAGGAAATTAAAATATTAATGGGTATTAATAAGAATATGGGTGAGAATTTCTAAGTGACAAGGATCAAGTCTGTTTTAATCTTAGCAGTTGATTAGGGACTTAATATCGGTTGTCGATTCATCAACAGGAAAAGTATAAGGGGAGGCTTGAGGGTCATTTGGAGATATACTTGAGAGATCAATCAGTTCGATTTTTTTGGGGCGAGGTTTGCTGAGAAAATCGAACAAGTGATATGTTACAGAAGAGGGGCAGGGATAGTTGAGGTTGGAGGATCTTCTCCAGGACCTCGAATACATAGTAGAGAGAGGCATAGAGATGTCAGGGGAGGCAACCCAGACCCAGGGAGGCTGACGGTGGGCCAAAAGGGCCCACACATTGCTTGACGCAATGTCGGAGCAGGGGTAGAGCCACCCTCCAATAGAAGTTCGAATTTAGCCGGGGAGCAGCAGGATTAGCCGAGAAGGCTAAAATCAAAGCTCTAGGAGGTAGAGGAGGTAGCACAATTCTGACGCAATGTCCTAGTGTGCTCCACGCAGGCCCACGCAATCACTGTGAAGGAGCAGGGCAAATGTAGTCTAGGATAGACAGTCTAGTTGCTGGAACGGAGAGATTTTTCCTAGTGAGGTGAGGTAGTCTCACTAAGGTTTCTGCCAGTATATTTTTATCTCTGTAACTGGATAGCCGAGAGGGCATCCAAAGTTGTATACAAAACTATTGCTTAATAATAGAAAACCCTTAGAGTTGTTGCACTGGTTTTCCCGCATTGGGTTTTTTCGGGGACATTTTTCCAAAAATAACGGTGTCCCTTATGTATTTGTCTCATTCTATTTTCAGTTCATGATATGTATGTATGTATAGTCTTCAATAGTGTTTTCATCACTGTTTAAATAATTAAATAACTTGCTGAATGTAAAAACAAGTCGGAGATGATAAACCAGTGATTGCAGTAGGATTTATGATGTGTAGATTCAGAAATTTTCACATGGTATCAACGCATTGTAGATCATAGGAGACTGAAGACACCAACCAAGAGATCCAGATAATTTTTTGCAGAGAAGCAGTTGTCCAGAGTGACAATGTTGTTTCAGAGGCAGAGGAGCAGCTGAAGGTGTGACGTAGAGCTAAAAAAGTGACACAGTGCCTGCGTCAACATTTCAAGCCTGCAGAGGGTGACGCAGAACCCAAGAGGAGCTCACGCAGTGACTACGTCAACTTTCTGAGTTAGCGTAGATCCTGAGAGGCTCGAATCAGTCAATTGTCTGGGCTAAAGGAGCATAGTAGATTCGATCTGAGGAGTTGGTGGGACGTTGTTGCTATTGGTGCTTAACATTGTCTAGGGAGACAAAGACGAGGTTTAGGGAGCCACTGCCTTGACATATTTCTAGCCAAAGAAATCTAGATCCAGGTTGCAGAAGAAAAGAAGGATTGGAACTGAGTGATTCAACATTTGGCGGGAGGATTTATGTGAAGGAAATCAGGACTCGAAGGGAGTCTAGAGGAGCTTGTTCCTTAGAGGGTTTCTTGCACCAAAGAAATCCAGATCCAAGTCTTGCTGGATTGGAAGCAAGAGAGGGATAAGAGAACCAATCCTATTTTTTGAGCAGAGATGACGCTAAATGGACTAAGGGATCAGGACAGATTGGATGGAGCATCCAATTTTTTCATTTGGAAGGGAAGGATCCTAGCAATCCTAGACAAACATTGCATCAAGGACTATTCCTTTAAAGTATCTGTTGTTCCAATCAATGTTGATCCGCTAAAGAAGTATGAGGAGGCCCAGACAAAGGCCAAGTGCATGATCCTAGATAGGGTCAAGGATCATGTAGTACCACACATTGCTGAGAAGGAAAAAACAAGGGAGATGTGGGAGGCGTTGACTACCTTTTACCATGGCACTTCCATCCAACGGAAGATGCTATTAGAAAATCAGCTGAGACAATACCAGATGAAGAAGGGAGAAAAGATAGATCCCTTCCTCCTTAGGTTGCAAGGGATTCAGGACCAGTTGACTTCTGTGGGGTCTACACCAGATCCTAAGTTCATGGTTAGCACTACCCTGAATGCAGTCACCGAGGACTAGGAGACATTTGTCCAAAGTATCTTGGGCAAAGTGATTCTCCCTAGTTGGGAGGAGATGCGAGTAGCTCTTCGACAAGAAGAGATCAAGAGGTTGACCAAGGCAAGGAGTAGTGTTTAAGGTGCCCGGGTCAAGGAGGAGGAGGAGGAGGATGATGCAACTCTCACATCATCAGGACAACAAGGGTAACAAAAGAGGAAAAAGAAGGATATATCCAAGCTTAGATGCTTTAGGTGTGGGGAACTAGGACATTTCGCCACCAGTGCCCCTGGAAGAAGGGCAGGGAAGAGGCTTCTGACTCGAAGGTTGCTTGAGCGAAATCTGACAAGGAGGAGGATGACGAGGATTGTGCCATGAGTGCTCATGCACTTCTGAAGAAGAGGTGGGGCGACATCAAGTTGTAGTCGGGAGGACTACACAAGGGGCATGATCCTTGATGTGCCCAAACTCTTGGATCACATATGGCTATGGGAGCCCTTATTGATAGTAGCTGAATGATGGGAGTCAATCAGTGCGAGGGATGATGGAGAAACAATGGCAGAGCTAGAGTGCCAGAGTCTGAAGTAGCGCAATAGAGGTTGCAGAAGTGCAAGAGGCACATAGCAGATTGCAACAATGTAGTAGCAGTAGAGGGTTAGCACATATTAGCAGTAGAGGTAGCTTCAGCATCACGAGGTATCCAGACTAACTAGTATGTCATCTTTTGGGTGAAGTTTCAGTTGCTTACTTCTCAGCAACTGAGTTGCAGTGCAACAGTTAGCAGTAGCAGTGTTATGGGCAGCATGAGGCAACATTTTGAGAGGGAGTTGTAGTACATATGTAGTAGTGGCAATGAAAAAGTCATGGGTAGCAGTACAAGAAGCAGCAGTGCAGTGGATGAAGGGAATCATGCCAAGCATCAGTAGCACATAGGACTGATGCAGTGGATCAGTGTAGTGCTTCTAATGAGAAGTGTTACTAGAGCACATTGCTCGCTAAGAGGGAGTGTTTATTTTGGGTAGCATCAGATGTTCTCTAGCTCCAAAATTTTGTGGGGGTGCTAGAACACATGAGATCTCCAAGACCCATAAATCGTTTGGAGAAATTCCACCCGCATGAGGAGTTATTAAAATAATTAATATTTTTAATGGGTTCCTACGTCTAAACTTAGGAAAATAAAAATATTAAGGGGCATTAATAAGAATATGGGTGAGAAACTTCTAAGTGACGAGGATCAAGTCCGTTTTAATCTTAGTCATTGATTAGGGACTTAATCTCGGTCGTTGATTCATCAACATGGAAAAGTATAAGAGGAGGTGTGAGGGTCAGTTGGAGATACACTTGAGAGATCAGTCAGTTCGATTTTTCTGAGGTGAGGTTTGCTGAGAAAATCGAACAAGTGATTTGTTGCAACAGAGGGGTAGGGATAGTTGAGGTTGGAGGATCTTCTTCAAGACCTCGAATACGCAACAAAGAGAGGCAAAGAGATGCTAGAGGAGGCAGCACAGACCCGGGGAGATTGACATTGGGCTAGGAGGGACCATGCATTGCTTGACGTAGTGCCAGCATAGGGGTAGAGCCACCCTCTAGCAGAAATTTGAATTCAATCAAGGAGCATTATGATCAGCCAAGAAGGCTGACATCAGAACTCTAGGAGGAAGTGGAGGCAGCGTAGTGCTGATGCAGTGTCCCAGTGTGCTCCACACAGGCCCACGCAACTACTACGAAGGGGCAACAAAGTTGTAGCCGGGGACAGATAGTCCAGTTGCTGGAACGAAGAGATTTTGCCAAGTGAAGTGAGGTAGTCTCACTTAGGTTTCTGCTAGTACAATTTTATCTCTGTAACTGGATAACCGAGAGGGACTCCATAGTTGTATTCAAAACTACTTCTTAATAATAGAAAACCCTCAGAGTTGTTGCATTGTTTTCCCGCATTGGGTTTTCCGATGACGTTTGTCCAAAAATAATGGTGTCCCTTGTGTATTTCTCTCATTCTATTTTCAGTTCATGATTTATATGTATGTGTAGTCTGCAATAGTGTTTTCATCACTGTTTAAGTAAATAAATAACTTGTTGAATGTAAAAACAAGTAGGAGATGATAAACCAGTGATTGCAGTAGGATTTTTGATGTGTAGATGCATAAATTTTCACATACTTAAAAATAGAAAAATATATAATAGCGAGACGATACAAAAAATATACACATATATTTTCTCCTAAAACCTAAAACTACGAAAGCCAGATTGATTTTTCATTATATTCCTTTCAATGCTACCATACATTATATGCATGTTGAAGCATTCATAAACCCTAGATTAGAACATAATCACAATTCCCTTGAATGGATCTACAAAATACCATGGGAAAAAGCACCATGTGTAAAACCATGTGCAAAACCATGGGTAGGTCCGTCCACCATCCTTGGGTCCACCCCCCATCCTTAGGTCTGCTCAACCATTATTGGGTCTTCATAAAAATAAAAAATAAAAAATCTTGAGGTGTTGCCCCAAACCCCATGGAGGGGGGTTATCGCTCCCTTGCAAACCTCTTCACTGGGGAGGTTTTCACCCCCCTTATGACCCCTCCCCCTTGCACCCGAAGCAACATAACAACGCATGAGGCTAGTCATAGAAATAATGTAACACATACCCAACAATTAAGGTCTCTAATATGAATGAAATGTAGATGAAAGATATTTTTTTCCCTCAAAGGCATTGCTTAAACACCTAAAGGATTGTTGCAATGAGAGGATTAATTCTTTCAAACAATTTATTGTTTATTTCAACAATGTTACTGCAAAAAGAATAGATGTCTTCTTTAAACTTGTTGACATGTAAAAGGAACTAGATTGCCCACATATAATAGTAGATGCCACACTAACCAAAGAAATGATGAAAGAAAATTTAGATGAAATGCACATCTCTTGGGTTGAAAATTTTAAAACAACTACAAGGAGGATATTGAAAGACAGGTAGCAAATTATGTCAACAAGAATGATGATCAAGAAATTTTGATACATCAACTAAGCGATGAATAAAATCAAGTTGAAGATGAATGCTTCAATATCCAAGTGAAGCATGAAATAATTGTAGCATCGTTGCGAGGCTTCATAAAAAGTTGGTTAAAATGTTACACAAAAGAAAGTTGAAGGCTAATTGATGTTAACAATTTGAGCAATTAAGTTTTCTTTCAAAGGCTCAACATTAAATAAATACTTCATTAGGTGGAGAAAGAGAGGGATTTTGTTTTCAACATTGTAAGTAAAATTTTCCTTAATTGTGTCTTTCTATGTATTCTTCGTAGTCAATATTTTTTTACCTTTTTGTCTTAAAATTAGTTGAAAAGGTTGTTTTTTAATTGTCTTCTCCTTGTCTTTCCAGAACTCTTCATTTACATGGTTTAGGGAGCCCCGTCCCAATGCATTTGGATAAATGTTTTTTGATTTAATGAACATTTATAAACCAGTTATTTGTGTCGTCTTCGGGGTGAGTTCAATTGGTAGAGTCCACATTGTTCAAGTATCTTTGCTATTGAGAGGTCCCAGGTTCAATTCTTTTGAAACTCTTAGGGCTAGGCTCTGTGGTTGAGCTGATAGGAAGTGATCCCTTCTAGTGGATCTGCCTAGGGTCTGTGAACCAAAAAAAAAACTATTGCTTTTGTATATTGAAGGTTCCATAGAGAACTCCTGGGAGCTCATAACTATTGTGATCTCAATAGTTTGATTTAAAGCATGGGATTTCTAGTGTGTGTGTTCCTCTCTACTTTTTATGACATCAATGAAAATATCATGTTAGGTTCTTTTGTGAATATGGTATGTTTGATTTCATCTTGCTCAATGATATGGTGTGTTCTATTTATTGCTATATTAGAAGCAGACATCTTGATTTCGCTTACATTTATGTATAGTCTTGCATTGTAAATGTCATTGTAAATATCATTGTCATTTGTATATAGTCTTTTACTTTATGTATCACTATGAGTTTTATTCCCTTTGAGTAGAGTATTACCACTTCTGTAAAAACAAGAAGGGAAATGTTTCCCTTAAATGATATCTTTGTGATCTTGGTCAGTCTCAATGATCAACAAGGCCATGATGATCATAGGAGACAGGACAAGGAAAAGTGAAAGAGGAAGAATAAGTGGCCTACAATGACAAAAAAGATAAAGGTCAATAGTAATCACTTATAATATATCTTATAGTAACCAACTAGAATCTCCAATATTATCAGTCATCTACTATAACTAGAGGTACTTTTTATCTTGTTAAACAGAGTTTTTTATTTTCACTATGTTTTCAAATATGGGGAAAAAATAGATTATGAGTTACAATTTTATTTATTTCTAATGTTTATAAACAATGATTAGTAGGTGATTGTGTACCAGTTGCTATTAACAATAGTAATTATGGTTCTCTCTCATGGAAGCAAAGTGGGAGGAGTATAGGCAAGAGCCAATTGATTAAGTATTGAAATAAACCAAAAAAGAAAAACTATATAATATGGTGGACTTGCAATGTATGATACCATATCTAAATTATAATTATTTTTGTCTTTAAGTGTGAGAATTCAATCCTTCTAACTAATTTTGTCTCTAGGTATGAGAACTTTGTCCTTTTTGTTAATTGCAAGTGTGTTAATTATGTTTTATTGTGTTCTTATAATAACCTCTATAAGAAGAAATTAATAAGAAAGTGATGGTGTGGCATTAGATGATAACTGCAACATTGACAATGTATTAAGATTTAATCAATATGACTCTAAATAACATTTCTAGTTTGAATTGTGTGCTCTTGTAGTTAAGCCTAACATTTTCTTAGAGTGGAAATAAACTACTCATCTATAAGGAAAACATACATTATTGTATACACATGCATAATATTCTCATTTCCCATGTGGTGGCAGTAGACCACTTATCACATGGAGGAATATGATAATTGCATATCAATTATTGTGAATTTATAAATGTATTTTACTTTACCCTATGCGTTCATGTGTAATAGAATATATTTTTGATTGGAACGTAGTGGAATTTGCTTTGAAAAATGATAATGAATATACCATGTAATAGGTCATTAATAAAATATGTTTCAACCCAATTGTAATAACCACACAATATGCAGAGGGAATACCGCACAATCCTTTGTTTCTAACAAATTATCTCCACACTTTATCGAAATAGAGTGCGTGTGACAAGAATAGGTGTTGACAACTAGGGTTATGCCCTGGTTGTGAGTAGATCACCCCTTGACTTTGATCTAACATAGTGTCACCTTTAGAAACTTCATCAAATTGGCCACACATAGATTATTATACCTGCCTTTAAGCAATTTATATTGTTTTTGTTTTTAGTAAAAAAGTTTGACTTTTAGTTAATCTTGAAATTCTATTTAATTTTATTAAAGTTTCGAGAAAAATAAATATTAAGCTAAATATTTTCAAAACCAAAAGTTATTTTGAAATTTAAATTACTATTTTTTAATTGGTTCATTTCCACGAAATGAATAATTTTATGGTGTCTAAAATTGAATTGTTTAGAAAAAAAAAAAGATATATATATATATATATATATATATATTATATATATATATATTATATATTATTATATATATAAATAAAGAAAATTCACCATATCACCAAATGACATAACAATTAATAAATATTACACATATCAAATCTGAATATTTATGAAATCTTAGTTTTCTAATCAAACTCAAAGGAAAATGAAGGAAATTATTTTAATGTCCACGAGGCTAAAGATAGCCTATGGCACAGATTGCTTCTTCGTCTGCTTGATGTATTCAGCCCTTTTCTGTGAAGCTTCACAATAAATGCTTCCAACTTCTCGACAAACCCCTCGCTAAATAGATTATCCCAAGAGCTAGTTGTCATCATATCTGCATCACTTTCCCTGTTGTCTTTGAAGGCCTCACATTCTAAAATGAAATGTTTTTCTGTTTCCACTTTTTCGAAAGAACAAAAAATGCATACCCTTTCCTCCCACACTTCCTTTGGCCTTTTCCAGCGCCTTGTTTCACAACGGAGTTGATGAGAATTAGTCCTTAACTAAGCAATAATAATTTTGGCTCTCCAAGATATTGGCCTCTATGTATGTTTTGGTTGATGATTATGAGTGGGATTAAACACTTCAATATAGTAATTTTGTCTTTCTTCCTAGCTCGTTATGTTTGTGAAACTTTTCCATAGCAAAAGCTTTTATCTCTTTGTTGTTTATGGGACACGCGTTCAAGCAAGTACCCCATTTACTAAACCATTTTTTATTTTGCTGCATCCAAGTTTTGTTGCTCTTGCACAATCTATCATTAAAGACAACCTTAGGCCATCTACCTGCTTCCATTTGCTCAATTTTTTTAAAATATTTTATGACTCACACCATAGCAATTTCTTCAATAGGAGCAATCCCTGTTTCACTTAACAAGATATCATAAAGATCTACACTTTTAATCTTAAATTTATTTGTAATCAAATGCTTCTGAATTTTCTCAATTTGTCTCCACTCCATGTCGGAGGTACTGCTAGCCCACAGTTCACAACCATAGAGAATCACCAGAATCACTAGAAGCCCAAAAAGAGTTTGCGTGGTCTTCCAGACCCATAACTCTGCCTCTCTACACCTATTTTGAAAAGCATAAAATGCTTTCCAATCCCCCAAAGTTCTTTTCTTTCTACAACCATTCCACTTCAGATTTTTGTTGAAGTCAATTCTAAGGTATTTGTAATCTGCAACTTCTTCCAGAATGTTGCCTTCAAAGTAGAATTTATGCTGGTTATGTTTTCTTTTCTTAGAGAAGACCACTACTTTCGTTTTGCTGATATTGACTTGCATCCCCACACTTCTACAAAAATGCTCAAGGGATAGTAAGTGCTCTTGCAAACCAAGAGCCGATTTAGCAATTAGAATAAGGTCATCTGCATACAAAAGAAGCCTTATAACAAACTTGCACAAATAGATACCATCACCCCCTTGCGAATTTAACCACTCTTCAAGCTTGTCGATATATAAACCAAAAAGGGTAGGAGACAATAGGAAACCTTGCTTGACCCCGATATCGCTTCTAAAACTTTCGGAAATGCCTACTGAAGTTCTAATTTTGACTTTCACCTCTTCATACAGCCTATGCACAATTGCTCTCAAATGTTTAGGAACCCCAAGTTCCTCCATTCTCTGCCAAAGTTTATCCCTAGGAACCGAGTCAAACGCTTTTCTGAAATCAACAAAGCAACAAAAGACTTCTTCCTTTTTCTCCCAAACTATTTCAATGATGTGCCTTAAATTTATGCAATGATCAACTGTGGAATGCTTAGGCCTAAAACCTGCTTGCCCTTTAGCACACTTATCTCTTTCTTCTACCCACTCACTAATTTTGTTTTCTAGCATGCTTCCAAATAGCGTTGCAAACAAAGGGTTTATCATGATGGTCTTATAATTGAAGGGATTATTGACGTCACCGCTCTTGAAAAGAGGTATTTCCAGTCTAGTTGTCCAATCTGTGGGGAGCCCTTGTTGTATGATGTTGTTGAAGATTTTTGTAATGTGAGGTGCAAGAATCTTTGAGCCCCACTTTAGATATTCTACTTGGAGTTCAACTAAGTCTTTTGCTTTTCCAACACCCAACTTCTTGATACCCATATCTACCTCTTATACTGTGAAGAGTTCAGTATCAGTGTTGACCAAGGGGGGAGGGTCAACCTTGGGAACCTGCTCATAGAGTTGTCTTGCATAGTCAAACCATTTAGAAGCTGTAATATTATTTCCAATTTGTATCCTTTTCCGTTGGAGCTCCTTCCAAAATAATTTGGGATTATTTTTCCCAAGGAAGATTAGTTCTTCCCTTCTTGAAACCATGAAATCAACCTTTTTCTTTCTTAATAACTGCTTGTAAGATTTGAGCTTTATGTTATCCTTGTTTGACTCTTTCCACATTCTCCTTGCCTTTTTGCATTTCTCTTCAAAACAAGCATTAACCAGAAAGCAATTTGTTTAAGACTTCTTAATTTTTGTTCTTTTGGATTTTGCAAGTGCGCATTGAATTAAATGTGTTAATTCATGACTATGAAGGCTATGAATTGTAATTTTCTCCTTCTCAAAGAGCCTCTCTAGCGTCATTTTGAAGGTATTACAATTTTCTGGGGTCAAAAGAATTTTTCCGTGTGGGAGATTTTGTTGGACTTGCTGAATTTTTAACTCCAATTGTTTCTTTCTAATCCTAGAGAAACATAAATAAATTGGCTTGTGATTTGATTTCAAATTCCACAGCTGATCTCCAACCAAAACCTCTTCCATTTTCTCACACAAACCATGCGATCAAATTACATAATCTACCACACTTGCTCCATTGTAAGTATTGCAAGTTAAATTACCGGACTTTGCCCATCTAGTCAAGCCATTAGAAATGATTAAATCAAAGGCCCCACATAGAGTAAACAATTGTTCACCAAAGTGATTGCAGTCCTTGTCCTCTAAAATTCTTTCCCACTAATGATTACTTTCTTCTGTAAGCCAAATAGGGTCACAATCATCTTTACAATAAATAATGCTAGCTTGCTCACTTGCAGTCCTAGCATTGAAATCACCCACTATAAGAACTTCACTTAGCTCTGAATATGTGGCAATATATGATTTTAATGCTGCAAATGGATCTTTGTGGTCAAGCCCTCTACATTTGTAGATTTTTGAAACCTGTGGTGCAAAATAGCATGCTGCAATTTTGATGTGGTTTCCATTTTCTGATATTTTAAACCAAATGAATTGCTTATTTGAGTCTTTTTTTCTAGCTGAATGAGACGACCTTCTTTCTCCCTTACTAAAACCATGATACCCCCGTGCCCTTTGCCATTCCCTGCTGCCTTGTTTCACACTGCCATCTTCCAATATCCTTCAAACAAAAGTGTCTTGCACCCTTCATGCTCATGTGTTTCTATGAGGCAAATGATGTATCTATTTTCCGCAATAGGCCCTAAACCAGGTCCTCGTCTCCATGGGTAATCTCTGCAGTTCCAACAAACTAATCTTAAGGAAACCTGGATATGACTTGATTGCTATTTATTTTGACATGCAAGACTCACATTTGAGTCTTTGTCCCTGTTTTCCCATACCGACCTTGCATTCTGATTTCCCGTTGAAGAGTTTGTTGCCTCTTCTTTATTACCATATTGTTGCTCTGTTCTAGAAGGAGGTCCAAATTGCACTACCACAACTTTGTCTTTATAAATCCATGCTCTCTTTCCTTCATCTCTTGTTGCCCTAACCTTTAAAATTTCCTCCCTTCTTTCCTCCAGTTGTTTTACAGTTAAATCTTCTTCTAGGAAAAAATGAGAACCCCTCAAGAGATGTTTCTTGCTTAGAATAATATATTTATCACGCAAGCTAGGCATAATGACATTTATGGACCTGGCTCTCTCCCCATTAAACTTACCCACCCTCCATGCTTGGCATATTTGTCCTTGCAATAACAACTTGTCTGTCAAGAAGTCTCTTTCAAGGTCAAGAGTACATTCATTTTTCCCATAGTCTTTCACCCCTTTAATAATTATGTTTGCTGCCCTATTTTTTCTTTCCTTGCCTTCACTATCTTGCATGTTGTCAACCTCAATATTTGTTTCTCCTTCCTTATTAGCAGAATAGCTAATAACTTGAGCCCAAGTTTTGGAAACTTTGGTGGAATCTACTTTCTTTTCCTCTCTTGCGTTCTCTTCATGGTTGTTTATTTGGGCAATCATTTTCCCTTTATCTTGGGATGATTTCACATTCACCACCTCTGTACTTTACACTACAAATTTCTTTATGTTTTGCACATTCACCTTCATGCATTGCCATTCTGTCTTCCCTACGAGGAGAGATTCTTGTAGCAATGCCACTTGTTCTTTTAAAATTTTATTGCTTTCTGCTAACGCCTTGTTCTCAACCGTTATTATATGAATTGTGTGTCATTAATTGTCCCTAGAAAAAAGTGTAAGAATAATCCTCATCTCATCTCATGATGTCATGAATAAAATAAGTCACCATCGCAAGTGATTTGGTCTAAATAGGTTAACCTCAATTGGTCTCAAACGATAAAATAACCGTGAGATAAATGACAGCCCGAAAAATTCATTATTTTACACATTTATATAGCCAATTCTCCTTACACATTTGAATACCTCATGGCCAATCAAGGGAAGCATAGAGGCATTGCACACAAACGTTGACACAAAATAAGTTCTTATTATAAATATCATTAAAGATGGTGCTGATTGGTTTTTAAAATCCAGGGCAAAAGTGATTTATTGGTTTTTCACAGGAAAATTATTGAGGAGATATATATAAGTTTTTATAAATTAAAGTTTAAATCCGTATTTAATATTTTTATTTAATTAAATGAGGAAAGTTTATATTTTATTTAAAAAACAAACAACATTACCATTAATACAATATAATTTAATTATTTGATAAAATTAAATATATTTAATTTATTTTTTAAATGGTAAATAATTAGTAATATATATATTAGCTAAATTTTCAATATGAAGTTTGTTTTAAATTAATTTTTACAAGAAAGTGTTTATAATTGTAATGTCTTATTGTATAGTATTTGTATTTAGATTTAAAGTGATTTTAAGTGTTTAATCAAAAACGAATCTATAAAAATAGATGTTGGTTTGAAAATATAATTATTGATATATTATTTAAAAAGAATTATTAAAAAAAATTTGGTTTCTTTCTTTGTGTTAAATATTTTGAATTAAACATGTTGAAAATTAATTGTGAATTTAGATTTAACTTTGTATTAAAAATTTATTTGTTTTTCATTTACCATTTAAAAATCATTCAAATGTAATATGTCATAGTAGCGTATATTTTATGGAAGCCAATGAATTATATATTAATGGATGAAATTCAAATTTTGGTTTAAAAAGGAGAAATTCCTTTATTGTTTATGTACAAATTAGATTTCCCCACTTTTTCTTCATCATGGGGGTTTTGAAATCTTTGAAAAAATAAAGAATAACCTAATAATATCTATAAATAAAATTAATTTCACACTAGTCATTTATACACAATAAAGATTCAAATCAATGACTAGATTCATTGTGTAAGCACATGACTACAAGAAACATTCAGTAAAGGACACAAAGAAAGAAACATATAGAATGATGGAGCAACTTACTTGACATTTAAAACATGTTTAACGAATGATAAAAATTTAGAAACATTTTTTTTCTAAGTTAGAATGTGACATGATTCTCATAGCCTCATATATATTCAAACTTGACACTTGGTAATTAATCTAGGTTTTAACAAACATCACACATATAATTAATGGATAATTTAGTGTACAATGCTATAAAGATATGTGATTTGGTCAAACTTTATTTAATTTTAATAATGAGTGTCTAAAAATGTTATTGTAACTTCTCCATCTATTCCACTTTACACCAATGTTTGAATATATGGTAGCTATTGTTAGAGATGTTGCAAAATCAATGTTCCAAGAACAATTTAACATGCATTGTATATATAGTTTTGTAAAAACCTTGAAAATGAAAATATATCTAAATTTACTAAATAAGGTCTCAAGAATTATATTTTAAATTTTCTTTTGCTATTACATATAGTCATACATGTGTCATATTACCTTACCCTTCACTCACATTAAAATATCATAATGTGATACATTACAATGTCATGAGATAAATAAATTGAATATAAACAATAAAAGTTAATTAATTCCCGGATTCGGGTGTTTAACATGGCTTTCAGTACGTGTGCGTCTTGGTGGGTTGGCGCATGGCTTATTACCACCGCCATCCGGCCTCGCGTGATGCCAATAATTAATCCCTCAGCAAATATCTTCAATGCTGCGTTAATGTAGCTCGTCCCTCCATACCAGCCTGCAAGCTCATTTGTCATGGCGCCCCTCCAAGAATGCATTCCTGCTCCTCCCCTCCCCTACAAATATGGGTGTCGCATTGTTGAAGAGTCACCTTCCACCTCTCATGAAGCTTAATTAGGTCTGCGTGCAAGGGTTTTTGAGTCTCTGTTGCTCGAAGGTGCTCAATTCCCTCCTATTTTATAGTCTTTATATGCTCCACAATTCTCATGCTTGGAGCCTTTTTCTAAAGTTAAATTGCCAGTTTCCCCTGCGTGGGCAGCATTCTTCTGACTGTGTCTTTGGGTCTCGGTTACAGTTACAGTTGTTTAATGGGTCAGATTTCAGTTTTGATTTGGACAGTGTTGCCCTGTTTATTTGTACATGCCCAGTCAACCTGTTTTGGTCTTTGAATTACCTCTGGTCAGTCTTCAGTTTCAATATTGGCATTTTATGTTTCTATGAACTAGTCATGGTCATGGTCCTAGAAGTTCTTCTGGTCAGTGTTCAGCAGGTCTTTTTGGTCAGTGTTCAGCTATGTAATGTGAGCATGCCGCATCTCTGGGCTAGACTTCTCGAGGCAGTGGCCTCTTTGTAAAAATATTTTTGTATCAAAATAGGAGTAGACAAATTCAGAAAAAAGAAAAGAAAAAAAGAGTTAATTAATTCTAAAAAGAAATATAAATTATAAAATTTGTACTTTGTAATAACCATATATTTTAAATCCGCTATATATTTTTGCACCCTACAGTAATCATATACAAATCCTACCTAAAATAACTCTAAAACAAGTGTAATATGGAGCATTACTGCTTAGTACCAACAGTCAAAAATCTAGACATGAGATGCCCCATAGGCCCAATAGTGAGCATAAGTCGAGAGATGCCACCATTAATGGAACCCTTAAAGCTATTTCCACTACATTGTTTTTCATTTAATCATTTGATTATAACTTCTAAAATTTTAAAAGTAAATGGTGGTATTCGTTGGGTGAGGTGTGTATTGTGCACAACTTTGAATATTTTATTACCTCTATTCTTGATTGATAACTTATGAAGAATTTTTCAAAATTATGCAATCTAACCTTCTTCATAATCAATTCATAAAACCTCTTTCATAAATGAAAATATGCTTTGTCCAGAATTTACCATTCTTTCATATTAGAAGTAATCTAATTTTACTTTCTATCTCTAATTGCTTATTTTCCTTTCAAAAATATTTAATCACATTTTTATATTAATATTTTTTTTTGTTAGGTATTATGAGTCTCAAGATCATTGGTAAATCTATCTTATAACTTGAGTAACCAAGATTGAGGGGTTTTTAAGCCTTCAAAATCACCATAGGTCACAATTGGCCTGATCCACATCAACCTTTAACATGACTGTATTTTTACCCATGGGGTTTGAACTGGTAACATTTTCACCACTGAGTGCCTTAACGGAACAACCTGTCACTATCTATTCTACACCCCTAAACATGTACTTGACCATTTTAATTAATTGAATGTTCCACATTTTTTTAATATATTAATTCTATATTATAATACCCTATAATTATTGTTATGGGGATTATTCTACTATCAATTTATTTTTGCATAAAAGACAGGTACTAAGCAACAACACTGCATAATACACTTGTTTTTTACTTGAAAAAGGCCCATGAGTTTTCTTGATACTAAATAGAATAATTTTTGCAAAGTCTCCAACAAAGATAAGAGTCCATCATACCTTGATGATATTATCTAACATCTACAAAATTTAATGGGTCACCTTTAAATATTTCACCTGCAAAATATACAACAAATATAAGAGAATTTGCCTTACACATTAAAGATGTTTATCTCTAATAAAGAATTTTTTCAAATTTAACATCAACATTCTTTGCACTGTGTTCAAACCTAGATTTTTGTTCTTCTTGATATATGAGAATTCATGAATGCAAGTGATTATATATATATATATAATGAAAATAATTTCTCTCCTGGAATGAGTTATTACCGTTTATCATGTTCATTTAAATAAATATGATTTATTATGAGCATTTACTAATTCTAAAATTTATGTAAACATTATTTTATATGTAGAAGAACTTGTAAATGTTGAAAATTCAAACTTAATCGGAAAAAGGAAACTTGGGACATTTTTCATAATTAGGTAAACAAACATGATTGCAAAGAGTTATTGTCCACCATAGTTTAAGCAAGTCTTGCACCAATATAGGTAGGATTCACATGTAAATAAGCATACTTACCAAGAGGTATTTCCCACCAAAATTTATGCATTTATTAGGTAAAGTAAAAATACAAAGTTACTAGAGGTTACTCCCCATGAAAATTTATGCACTTGTTTTCATTAATTTAGGTACGAGGATTATATAATTAATTTATCTATTTAGACGTCAATCACTCCCAACAAGCTCTTGTAAGTTTAGATTGATATACATTAAATCAAACACAACTCTAGATCCCTGTATGAATTTTTAGTATAGAAATTAAACATTACAACTTTCACTCTCCCCTCATAATAACCAAGTTTTCTAAAAAAACTGCCATGCCTCCATTAATTATACTATCCCTTGCTATATAGAAATTAGTTGGGTCATGCATTAGCATATGCTTACTCTAGCTATGCATTTGAGAATCTATGGGTTTTATTAAGATTCATATTAAGTAAGGCTTACTCCTCATTCAAGCTTAATGCTATAGATTTCATTAGACCAAGTTCTTACCCCTATAATTGTGGAAACATGGGAGGCATCAAGTGACAAGAATGCACACCTTCATATCACTATCCATATTTGTATGACAATTTAACACATGTACCACATTCTGAATTCCATACAAGATAAGACATACATTTTTCATCTATAATTTTACAAATTAAATTCAAAGAGCTAATGAACAATAATCATAGGAACAAGAGGCAACACTTATATGTAATTCTAGCTAGCAATTGACTTGGGAGTAAGCCAATGGGTCGATGAAACACCCTTCATGTTTCACGCTTGCTCGTCGCCAGCAAAACCCCTCCGGCGAGCTCCTCCACTCTGTCAATAGGAGTGGCCCCATCTCCAAATGAACTTTTCTCTGTCTCAACTTTTTTGTTGATGTCTTTGTCCTCGTCACTGTCATCGTCATCGTCCATGTCGTTCTGTTTGCATGCTCGTCGGCTATGACACGACGACTTGCCTAACTCATGCAGTCAAACCTGGAAACAAATTAATGGGGGATTTAGTAATCGTATGGCAAGCTTCCCTTTCTTGCCTTTTATTTTTTGAATTCCATTCAGTCCCTGATCATTTTGAAACCCTTGGACCCTCAAATGGAATAGTTAGCTTCAGAGTAGTGTTTTCATTGATTGGATTGCAAAAATCGCTCCAATTTCCCCAACTAGGTTTGTTGTCTTTTGTTTGCACGTGCCTGTAACCGGAGCAGTGAAAGTTTAGTGTCGCTCAAATTGTAAGTTCAAAATCGAGCTCATCTATTTGCTTGTTCATGAAAGAAATTACAAATAGAAAATTTATGTTTATATTTAAATTTCTTTAGTAGACTTAAAATGGAAGCAGGCTCATAAACCTATAGTTAAGTTGTAGTTATCATCCTTTCCTATCCTACCTACATAGATTTCAGCTCTCGTTATAAGCATGTCAATGTTTTTCTGCATATCAATTCCCACTATTCATTATAAGACCATCATTAATACTTGGTCAAAACCCCTTTTGTAAAACCCTTCCACAAGAACTCATAACGGTTCTCATCAAATCATATTTCCGTACATTTTTAAGCAACAATACAACAACAGGGGATTCACCTTATTATTAATATAAACTATTTAGCTTCATCCTCCACATTACTAATTTAGATTTTGCCAATAAACCTTAGTTTATATCTCTATGCTTATATACATATTATGATGTATGCAAGTATAACTAATATATAATTAATGGATTCTTATATAAAGGAAATGTCATTTTGGGTTTCTTTTCTAATTTATGCAGATAATATTGTACTGTTTGACCAGTTCCCTAGTAGAAACAAGAGTGAACACAATTGGTTGGTGCTTGTCAAAGGTTAGGAGAACACCAAACTTGATTGGGTAAAATCCACTGGTTCATTGTTGCAGCAACAAACTGTTTCACCGCTGTGACAACTCGCTCGTTTTCTGTTGCAACAACTCACTGATTGACTAGTGCGACAACTCGTTGGTTAACCGTTGCAACAACTTTTTGTTTGACCATTGCGACAACTTACTAGTTGATCATTGTGGCAGATCACTAGTTTACCATTGCTTCAATCATTGGTTGACCATTGCTGCAACTCATTGGTTCAACTTTGCAACAACTCATTGGTTCACAGTTGTGGAAACTCGTTGGGTCACCATCATGGCAACTCGTTGGGTCACTATTGCAACACCTTTCTCGGTTACTGTTGAAACAACTACTTGGGTCACAAAATGGTAAATCAGGATAATGTGAAACAACCATTACCCTTCTGGTGCAGAACCCTAAAGAAAAGATCATCTTTTCTAGAAAGGATTTAGATTGGTTTGAAGTACATGGAAATAACATGGAGATTGATCGGATTGCAAAAATCCCTTCAAATAAAATTGGAGACTTTATTAGAGGAGAGGAAATGAACCCAAATGTTCCATGTTCTTTTACCCGGGTATAAAATAAACACCTAGGCTCAAGGCCTATTGCTTCCTTGAGATATGAAGTGTAAGTTTTTTAGAGACGCATTATTTAAATGTTGGTATTAATAATGTTCAATAATTTTTCATATGTATTGATTTTTAAAACATTTTTATGCAATTATGCTTGTTAATATGGTCCCGAGGACAGAAGAGTACAAAATGGAATGAATCGAACATCCTCATTTGTGAAAAAGAGGGGTTGCCAATGCCATTTCATTGTAAAAGTTATGGTTCAAATCCCCGAGATAACGATAATAACATATAACATGTATGAGCATGAAGATAGCTAGGGATGGCCTTGTCATGGCCAAAATGATACTTCGGGTGATGCTAGGTCCCTACATTAATCAAAGTTATAAAGGGACATGGTTTCCTATGTAGATAGTTGTTTCTTCTTAGAAGTTTTGATTGAATCAGTTTGCAAAATGTATGTTAAAAAATATGTTGACATGGATGACAGAGCCTGAGATAGGGATTTATTTTTGTGTAGGAAAGATGTTGTGAACATCTATAATCGTCTAATGAAAGGAAAATATTAGTTGCATAAGAAGGATGAAAAGAGCATGAACCTTTGGTATAAAAAACGACAAGCTAATTTTTTCTTTTATCAAAAGCCCAATGGTGGAGAGATCCCTTTTATAGTTGGAATTCAGACATAGTGGATGTTGGAGACCATGGTGAAGCTATCGAATAATAGCTTAATAGTCATGTATTCAACATTCAACGCAAATAGATATGGGGTGAGTGTATTAAGAATGATTGATATAGTACAATAATTTGATTTGTAATGATTGATGATGATTAATGAGTTGAAATTGACTTCATATGTTTTTTGAATGTGATAGTATCAATTGTACACACTCTTGGTGTTTGATGAGAAACAAAGTGGGGGTGTTAGTTGTAAGGGTGGTGGCATCATGTAATACATCACAAAACATTTCACTATGGTTGGACCACCTCATGCATATGTGTCACCAAGTTGATCATAATTGGAAAGTTGATGCCTTTATGGTTGATGATGCAATGGCTGAAATCGATGCTTTAATGTAACTTCAATATGCTTATTTTACAATACAACTTGTATTTATTCTAAAAAGAACGTGCTTGAAATGAATTAAATGTGGCAAGAGAATCACAAGATGCAATGATATCTTGTGTGTTTGGCATGTACGTCAAGCATGGCTAAATAACGTGAGTCGATTGGCCAGTAATCCAGAAATATCAAAAGAGATATTTAGTGATTTGGGTTTGATTATGAATTATTGTTTTAGTGCTGAAGTGAGCAATGCAATTAATGCTTTCTTTAACAAATTTTATAATGAGGAGAAGTTCCTAGACTTCTCTTCATTTTTTAATTCTCTTCTCCTTGTCTTTCAAGGTCTCTTCATTTACATGGTTTAGGGAGCCCCGTCTCAATCCATTTGGATAAATGTTTTTTGATTTAATGAATATTTATAAACCTATTATTTTTGTAGCCCTCGAGGTGAATTCAATTGATAGAGTCCACGTCGTTCAAGTATCTTTGCTATTGAGAGGTCCCAGGTTCAATTCTTTTGAAACTCTTAGGTCCAGGCTCTATGGTTGAGCCGATAGGAAGTGATCCCTTCTAGTGGATCTGCCTGGTATAGATATTTTGTGGACGTAGCAATCACTAATCTCTGGGGTCTCTTGAAGGTTCCATAGAGAACTCTTGGGAGCTCATAACTATTGTGATCTCAATAATTTGATTTAAAGCATGGGATTTCTGGTGTGTGTGTTCCTCTCTAATTTTTATGATATCAATGAAAATATCATGTTAAGTTCTTTTATGAATATGGTATGTTTGATTTCATCTTGCTCAATGATATGGTGTGTTCTATTTATTGCTATACTAGAAACAAACATCTTGATTTCGCTTACATTTATGTATAGTCTTGCATTATAAATGTCATTGTAAATATTTTTGTCATTTGTATATAGTCTTTTACTTTATGTATCACTATGAGTTTTATTCCCTTTGAGTAGAGTATTACCACTTCTGTAAAAACAAGAAGGGAAGTGTTTCCCTTAAATGATATCTTTGTGATTCTGGTCAGTCTCAATGATCAACAAGGCCATGATGATCATAGGAGTCAGGACAAGGAAAAGTGAAAGAGGAAGAATAAGTGGCCTACAATGACAAAAACAGATAAAGGTGAATAGTAATCACTTATAATATATCTTATAGTAACCAACTAGAATCTCTAATAGTATCAGTCATCTAATATAACTAGAGGTAATTTTTATCTTGTTAAATAGGGTTTTTCATTTTCACTGTGTTTTCAAATATGGGGAAAACATTGATTATGAGTTACAATTTTATTTATTTTTAATGTTTATAAACAATGATTCGTAGGTGATTATGTACCAGTTGCTATTAACAATAGTAATTATGGTTCTCTCTCATGGAAGCAAAGTGGGAGGATTATAGGCAAGAGCCAATCGATTAAGTATTGAAATAAACCATAAAGAAAAACTATATAATATGGTGGACTTGCAATGTATGATACCATATCTAAATTATAATTATTTTTGTCTTTAAGTGTGAGAATTCAATCCTTCTAACTAATTTTGTCTCTAGGTATGAGAACTTTGTCCTTTTTGTTAATTGCAAGTGTGTTAATTATGTTTTATTGTGTTCTTATAATAAGCTCTATAAGAATAAATTAATAAGAAAGTGATGGTGTGGCATTAGATGATGACTGCAACATTGACAATGTATTAAGATTTAATCAATATGACTCAAAATAACATTTCTAGTTTGAATTGTGTACTGTTGTAGTTAAACCTAACATTTTCTTAGGGTGGCAATAAACTACTCATCTATAAGGAAAACATACATTATTGTATACACATGCATAATATTCTCATTTCCCATGTGGTGGCAGTAGACCACTTATCACATGGAGGAATATGATAATTTCACATCAATTATTGTGAATTTATAAATGTATTTTACTTTACCCTATGCGTTCATGTGTACTAAATATTTTTGATTGGAATGTAGTGGAATTTGCTTTGAAAAATGATAATGAATATACCATGTAATAGGTCATTAATAAAATATGTTTCAACCCAATTGTAATAACCACACAATATGTAGAGGGAATACCACACAATGCTTTGTTGCTAACAAATTATCTCCACACTTTGTCGAAATAGAGTGCGTGTGACAAGAATAGGTGCTGACAACTAGGGTTACGACCTAGTTGTGAGTAGATCACCCTTTGACTCAAGAAACAATTCCGTACTTTACTCCTTACCAATAATTGTTCTAAATGGCTCTTTCTGCCCCTTGTCGTTGCCCGCATCGATTCTATTTTTGGCATAGTAGTGACTCCTTTTGCTTTAGTAATGTCTTTCTCCTTTATTGTGCTTCGTACTAAGATGGAAGTAAGTATTGGGTTGTTCATGGGAGCTAGTATGGACAATGGATGTAGATCTCTTCTTCTTCCTTCTAATGGTATTTTGAGTAAATATTCTTTTAGGGATTTTATGAGAATTGTTTTGTTTTCTTCTTGTCTTATGGTTCAAGAGGATCTATCCATAGCTATTTCTATAAAGAAAGACATTACATTCCAAGTTGCCTTCTACAATACGAATAGCCTTGTTTTTCATTTCAATGGTCTATGAGCTTTTTTGGTAGATCTATGTAATTCGATGTTGAACTCTTTGAAACCCCAATTAAAAGATGATGCTTTTTTAAATCCCTATGTAAATGGATTCGTCATTGTTGAATTTGATATTGCTAAAGATATGGATTTGATTTTGAACTTTGGACCTAGATATGTGAAAATTAGGGACTTTGTATAAACTATGGACTCCATCTTTTGAGCCATTGACAGATACCCCTTCCCCAACTCCTGTGTGGGTTAAACTTCCAAATTTACCCTTGAATTTTTATGGTTATGTAACACACCTACATAGTCCCTTAATGCATGATTAAGGATACATGGTACCATTTTTTTTATTATTGAACTCAAAACTCTTTTCTAAGATCCACATCACCAACTACTTGTTGAGAACTTTGGGGTGATATAAACTTTATTAAAAACAAAGTCCATATTATCAAGATGTGACCATTTGAAGATTTTTGCCTTGGTGCCATGTTAGTTTACTATGCAACTACCATGTGGCAAATGATTTGGCACCCCATGTCCATCTATCATCATGTGGGTGGTGCCATGTCATCATTAGTGCCACTAGGCTCTGCCATGTCATCCACTTGCTAAAGGATTGATTATCTTGCATTTAAATTAATTTAAGCTCATATAATTACACTAATATAAATATATTTATTTACTAGATCGTTATTAGGTTAACAATTCACCTACATGCACAACTCTGAAGTATTGACCGTTTAATTGGGCATTTGTGAAATATTATATTTACAAATGTAAAACCCAAAATGTCAAATTTTCGAACCCTCGATGGTATTATCAACAATCTGGGAAAAAATAACATGTCACTTTTAGAAATTTTATTCAATTTAACGTGTCACCTTTAGAAACTTCATTAAATCCATCGAACCCCTCATAGTATTAATGAATCAAATTGGCCAAACCCTTGATAGTATTGTAAGCCCTACAAAAGCCCTGAGGGTTAGTTCAATTTGTTGAGCCCCCGTCATTAAAGCACCTTTGTTATTGAGAAGGTCATGAGTTCAATTCTCTTGACACTCTAGTTTCATGGTTGAGCCTACAAGAAGTGATTCCTTTCGGTGGATTTTCCTAGTACAAATATATTGTGGATGTAGCAATCATTAAACTTCAAAATTCGTAAACCAAAAAAAAACATAAAAAATCAACCCTACAAAACTTAATATATCACCTTTAAAAAAATCATCAAACCCTCAATATATTACTTAACATCAACAAAATTTAATGTGTCACCTTTAGAAACTTCATCAAATTGGCCGCACATAGATTATTATAAGTGCCTTTAGGCAATTTATATTGTTTTTGTTTTTAGTCAAAAAGTTTGACTTTTAATTAACCTTGAAATTTTTGCATAGATTCTATTTAAGTTTATTAAAGTTTCGAGAAAAATAAATATTAAGCTAAACATTTTCAAAATCAAAAGTTAATTTTGAAATTTAAATTACTATTTTTTAATTGGTTCATTTCCACGAAATGACTAATTTTATGGTGTCTAAAATTGAATTGTTAGAAAAAAGAAAAAAGAATATATATATATATATATATATATATATGATATATATATAAGAAAATTCACCATATCACCAAATGACATAACAATTAATAAATATTACACATATCAAATCTGAATATTTATGAAATCTTAGTTTTCTAATCAAACTCAAAGGAAAATGAAGGAAATTATTTTAATGTCCACGAGGCTAAAGATAGTCTATGGGACAGATTGCTTCTTCATCTGCTTGATGTATTCAGCCCTTTTTCTGTGAAGCTTCACAATAAATGCTCCCAGCTTCTCGACAAACCCCTCGCTAAATAGATTATCCCAAGAGCTAGTTGCCATCATACCTGCATCACTTTCCCTATTGTCTTTGAAGGCCTCACATTCTAAAATGAAATGTTTTTTAGTTTCCACTTTTCCGAAATAACAAAAAATGCATACCCTTTCCTCCCACACTTCCTTTGGCCTTTTCGAGTGCCCTGTTTCACAACGAAGTTGATGAGAATTAGTCCTTAACTAAGCAATTAGAATTTTGGCTCTCCAAGAGATATTGGCCTCTATGTATGCTTTTGGTTGATGATTATGAGTGGGATTAAACACTTCTGTTAGACTCCGTCTCACGTCAGAGATTGATTCTTCTTCAAAACCCTGTTTTGAAGAAGAAATCATAATGTATTGTTTGAAATTATGTAATTTATGCTCCAGTTCTTCAAAAATCAGCAGCAACTTCAAGCTCCTATTCCTGCACAAGCACAATTTGGAACATTATCAGCAACCAAAGTCTGGCAAGTTATTTCTGTATATTATGCTGCCCTTCTTGTTGTTATCCTCTCTTGGAGGCCTTCATTAAATCCAGTTCAACTTCTCACAGTGCTGCAAAGGCCTTTGTTTTGAAGCGCCTTGATTACACTTTGCTCTGAGAAATAACGAAAGTATTGTTTCTGGTGGTTCTTCATCCTATCAAGATGAGATCTTAGATACCATGGTCAACATAATATATCCGAGTTTGTTGGAAACCACAGCAAAGGTGATGACCGAATTGAAACTGTAAACATTTCATGTAATGTTGTTGGGTCGGCTTCTTGGGTTCCAAATCTGACATGCAGCAAAAAGGATAAGGGTGAAATTATGGTAGAAATAGTAGTTGAAACAGATGAAGTGAAGCAACATGGCGATGCATAGAAAATTGTCCTTGATGCATGCTTACCTTTTATAGATTTACTAGACGACAGTTGATGCTAACGTTATTTGTTTCAGTTCGATAACAGAGCATCTGGTAAGATTATTCCCCTTTGCAGGTGGAGATCAAGTTATATATGGGCCATGGTTGGGAAGGGTTGAAGATGTGGTCCAAAATGTAACAGTCCAGTTTGATGACAACGCAAAGTGCAAGATAAAGAAGGTTGATACCACGTGGGCCATTGAGGTAACATTTGATTGCATTGAGATGGGCAGATATAATAGTTTTGCATCATACAGATTTGATATCAAAGGAAAAAATATCAATATATCATGGCAATGTTGGAATGTTTACTTGAGGAGGAAATCCCTATTTTGGTAGCAAAATGGTCACGTGTCATTTCTTCAGATTATAGTGCGAAGCTTCAGTGATTCCTCTGAATGTAGTGCACAATATGGTTGTATTGTGTGTTTCTGGCATTGGTTGTCCAGAGTCACTTTCGTTAGCTATGAATGTTTGAGCCATAATTACACCCAACAATTGATCATAAATAGCAAAAAGCCTATGATTTCCAGACATACAGGCTCATATCAAAATCCGTGGAATGATAGATCTTTCCAAGAAGCATGCGGCACATGGCTATGACAGTTGAATTCGGGTCTGTTTTGTGTTACTCTCAAATTCATCAAGTTATTTTTACTATGTGTTTGAGAAAGCGGATGGGAGTGTTTACTGGTTTGATTTGTGTTGCAAAGAAAATGCATCTGTCATGGATCTTGGCAAGGAACCAGTTGCTTCCGTTTGCTTCAGTCCAGGAAATGATGATATTTTGTATGCAGCATATGCAAACACAGTTACTTGCTTGGATGTGCGCATGGCACCTTCCAATGGACAATTGCAAAAGTACACATTCAATACAGAGGGCATAAATTAGATTATTATGAACCTTAAATCATCTTTTCTTGCGGCTGCAGATGACAGTGGAGAAGTAAAGTTTTCATGACAGATTATTGACATTCGTCAACATTACCTTTACAAAAAACTCAGATCCGTACACACAAATATTTGCAGCTTTGTGCAGTTTCATCCTTGGCGGCCATGGGAAGTTATCTCTGGGGGATTAGATTCAAAAATTGTAGCATGGGACTTTTCAAGAGGAAGGCAACAAATGGTTATAGATGCTGCAGTTCCCACCACAGAAAATGCAGAAAATGCCTCAAGTACAAATCAAATTTGTAATCCTCCTTTTTGTTCATGCTTTGGTGGTTCCAGAAGAAAATATGGATGGTAAAGATAACCACGTTGTTGCTGCAGCAAGAGGTGATGGCACCATTGAAATTATTGATCTCAGATTTGAGTCACACATGACAGGAGCAAAAAGTAAGCAGTCATCACGTGCTAGAAAAGGATTTCAGTCCAAATAATCAAAAAATACAAATGTAAATGAGAACATTGCAGGGGGCTATTACAAAGCGAATGACTGCCATAGAGGAAATGATTGCCATGAAAATTTTTTGCAGTGATAAAACCGGGACACTCACTCTCAACAATTTGAGCGTTGATAAGAATCAAAAAGATCTTTCACGCCACAAAAACATCAACCGCAAACACAAAAATAGGAACTAATTTCCTATTTTAAGACCTCGGAAATCAAAAGGCAGGTTCATGCTACCTATTCAAAGCGGGTATAATTGTTTGGAGATGAATCCAAACGCTTCACAGCAGAAAACGAGGAGCGATTGCCTATGTTTATTTTTAGCAAAGGGAGGGACACCTGTAATGCCACCTATTCACCAGATTTGCCTCGAAATTAGCCAAATCATCAACAAATTTCAGTGGAAAGAGCGCCATTCTCTCTTCAGGAAGCGCTGATTGTTTTGTTTTTAGTTTATTGTATTAATAATGATAAAAACAAATGCCAGGTATTGGGGTCAATTGGTTTTTTCCCCAGCTGTGTTTTGTTTCATATATTAAAAAATTTATTTGTAAAAGGGAGGAGAGTTTTTTCTGAGTGCTGGGAGCTGCTGGAGCGTAGCAGAGCTTTCTTGTACAGTCTTTGACAGAGAATTTAATGGAATTTCACAGCTCTGTTTGTTGAGATTCATGTGGTATGTTGATTTAGCATAGGTTTTTCCTTTGTCTCATATGTAAATTGTTAAACTGTCATGTTTCATTCACCTCATGATCATATCTAATGGAGCAAATGAAGTGTTTAGGTAGGAATTCATAGTTTATATGCTCCTCCTATAAATTTGCTCACATTCGATGTTTTCTTCTGTTTAAGGAGGATTCGGAGTTATTGTCTGCCCTCCTTAGCTCCTCACCAGTCTTTCCATCCCATTGAAATCCAGATTTGATGCTAAGTTTCATGCCTACCTTGCCTCAGTTAATAATCTGTGTTGTTCATTATATTTTTCTGTTTCAAACTGTGATCTTGCCCATTCAGCCCAAAAAAACCCCATTATTTAATTAAAAACCCCAAAATCAAACTTTCAGAGCAATTTACTAGCCTAAAATTTTTTTTTCCTAATTGGTCAGCTTATCATATCGAAAGATCTACCGAATCTGACCCGAGAGAGCCTTCTCATACCTCGTAGGGCTAGCTACGAGGTGAAATGGTTTGATGTAGCCTTGAAGATTTGCCTTTCTCAGCCTGAGGTGAAATCTCAAGCGCTAACAACCCCAACCAGTATCAAACTTCCAATATATTGGTTCTTATGATCAATAATCTAGCATAAAATTCAGGGTATTCAACTATTCTAATGTTCTTTAGGTCATCATAATATCCAAACAAATCTCGACGGAAGCTTCTTATTCTGACTTCTCAAGCAGCACCAAACTTATTGTGAGCACTTCTTAAAACAATCAATTCTTATTGACGAATTTCATCAAAACTAACCACCAGTAGTTCTTTAGCTATTCTATGGTCTCATTCTCTCCTTATGGCCTTCACTATACATACAATTGTTAGTCATGACACATCATGTCCTCCCTTGAACTGGGGAGATAAGTCCATTATCAACAAATTTTATTCTTCCAGCTACAAAGGCTCTTTCCTTTCCATCATCATATCATCAGAGAACTTCGACCTTCCAAAAATTTATTCCTTTTATCTTCATATGGCAACAAGGCCATCTTTCAATCATCAATGTAAACTTCAATGTCATCAGGGTTCTTGGAGATCCCTCTTTCCATCATGCTCATCGTTATCATAAGGTATCATCAAGTATGAGGTAGGCATACCTCTTTACAACCTCATGCAACATATGTGGCTACAAATCTCAACAAGTACAACCAATCACATAAATATATATGTATAAGAGCATGAAATTAACCTTATCAAACTATGTCATCTCAAGAAAAAACATCTAGGGTTATTAATAATTCAATAAGGAATTAAACCATAAATATCCAAAATCTAAACCTTGTTTGGGTTTCAATAATAGTGAAAAAATTACACCTATGGTTTCACTTTCATGCCCTAATTTCTTACATCGACCCTTGATAGGGTTTCTTCATAAACCCTAGCTATTATTAACAAACCCTAAAAAGCTAGGGTTTTACCAAAGTAGTAAAATATAATACTACAAGGGTTGATTTTAATCTAGAAAACATCCTAACAATATAAGAATCTTTAAGATTCTATAGAAAAAAACCCTAGAGATGAGAGAGTTATTAATATAAGGTGATTTTGGAGAAAAAATTATTGTACCTTATTTCATGATGGGAACCTCTACAAATTTTATGATCTTAAACATACCTTGAGTTGCTCCTTCTACAAACATTGAAGGGCTCCCTCTCACCATGATAATCTTCTTCAACAAAGCATCAGCATCCTTATGGTCCATATTCATATGAGTCTACCATTATCAAAGCGCCCAAGGATCCAATTTGGTTACCAAGTTACTATTCTCTTCATTCATCATGATTTTCATGGCATAAGATCAACTTTTCTTTTTGTACCTACAACATTCACTTACAAGTACCACCAAAAGTATACAAGTAAAAGAGCATGATTATGATTTTGACAATCTACGGATTTCATGGAATCTTCAGAAAGGGATAATTCCTAGGGTTTCCACATCCAAACCCTCAGTTTCTTGATGTGATCTTTCAAAACATCAAACCTAGGGTTTGAATTTCAAATTCAATTCTACCCTCACTAGGGCTTGCCATTTCTCCCTAGACTGGCTACAAACCCTAGAGACCAAAAACTATGGTTTCTATGATGGAACAAAATAGAATAGGGTTAGGGTTTCTATTTTGACTAGGTTTTCCAAATACCAACTAGGGATTACAAGAACTTAGATTCCAACATCCTCCAATAATATGAAGACTACAAACTAGACCCAAAAATGAGATCTTCAAAACTGTAATCCAATTTGAGTTAGACCTTATATAAATAAATAAAAAATCAAGGACTACATACCTTAGTCCTCCAAGATCACAAGAATTATGTTGCAATTGTTTCTTCAAGATTCCATGATATTATTATTGCTATAAATATGTTGAGGTCAAAGAATGCCTTCAAAGGTATTGCAACTTGCATTAATGTCAAGGTATTCTTAATGCTCTACACAAGGTGATTAATTGTAGCTTATATTGACTACCATAGGACACTTCCTTCAACAATTTGAATATAAATGCAAATATAGATGAAACATATCTATTTTCCATTTTTACTCTATGAGATTATAGAACGGGCCTATACAGGTCGTCTTGGATTCTTTGCTAGATGCCATTCCTATATAGGACTATATCTATGTTGCAGTCCCTTCACAATGTAACCATAAGATGTTTTCCAAACAAGGCCTTCAAAATGCCTTATGAAACTTTGAATATGGTAATAGGGGTGACTTTTCCAACTTATTTTCTTCACATGAACTTTGAGTAAAATATGTCAGTAGTTGATGCTAGGAATGATGTTCTTTTTGCGATCTTTATGAGTTGCCTTACTTCTTGGACTACAAGTTCTGAAATTCCATTATGCAATTTTTCAGATGGGTAACTTTTTACTATAATTTTGGGTATCTCAGAGCTCGTGTATTCTTATGCAATAGGTCTCAGGCTTCTTCACTTCTTAGATTTATGCATAGGTAGTTCATGTTCAAGACTTCAGTGCCTTAATTAGAAGATTTCACTCTTAATGCTAATCTTGTAGATTTATTAAATTTAGAGTATTGTATTACTTATATGTTGAATCCTTTCACTGGATATGTAATATTACTTCCAGGTTTTTGGAATTATTAATATACTTCTTCAAAATATGATGAGAGATATTGATCTACAAGCTGCCTTTTTCCTCTTCTATTTAAGCTTACCTCTTATACCATGTTAGAAAATCATAAAGGAAAAAAGATTTTCTTATCTTGATAATTACTTGTGATTCCTTCGTATTATCATTATCTTCTTTTATGTCTTATTTTATCTTCTTATCATCAAGAAACTACCAAAACATAAATGCACGAAGATAAAAACAACAAGGACACGGGATGTGGGCTCTTAGCCAGGGAAAAACCCCTTGCCTATGGGAAAACCCAAAAAAAAATCTTCACTTCTTCAAGAACCAAATCAAAAGAGAAAATCAAGACCCTTTGACCAAGATAAAAACCTCCTCCAATCCACCAAGTCAATATCCCAAGAAATTCCTTCCAAGATGACAAAAAATTGTGTCTAGTCAACAAAAGTCAACCCTCTTCAATCCTGCATCAATCACATATTTTGGCCTTTTGCATCACAATTTCAACCTCTACTGCAGAACTGTAATTTTGTGCCCTTCTACAACTTTAGAATATTCACATGTGTGGACTAGGAACAAGAGAAAATTATCTTCTTTCCTTTGGTAGGGTTTCTCCTTCCTTTGCTAGGGTTTATTTTACTTATTCAAACCTTTATCTTCTCCTTTTCTTGCCTTCACACTTCCTTGGATTGCAGATTGAACTTCTTGCTTAATGTTTCATAATAGGTCAAATGAATTACTATATATAGTGGTTCAATCTCCCTAATGAGGTCAACTTAACAGTTCTTGAGGCCGACTTGGTGGAGGAGGTTTACATGACCAAATTACATGAAGATATTTTTTCTTCTTTGATATAAAATGCCCAATAAGGGTCTAGGACATGATGAAAATGACAATTAATCTTGACTCAACCCTAGAAGCACACAATGGGTTCTTTGACCTATAAACATAATAGAATGAGCATGAAACCCATGCTTTATAAATATATTTTTCTTTGATCTTTACAATCATTTTTCTTTTCTTCTTTTTATAAATACAAATGAATTACATCACGTCATGAGATAGACAACAATTATGAACATCAATACTAGTTATATTTTCAACATTGTGTAGATGCAATAACCTCACCAGAATTAAATTGAGGAAGGCTTATGATTATGTCTTTTATTTTATCTAATAGTGGTATGTTGCAAGAAAATAGAAGTTCAGAGATCAAGAGTGGAATGGTTGAGTACAGTTCATATGACTCCCCATACAGGCTATAAGAGAAATCAGTGGGATGGGAGAAATCGGTTGGGCAATACGGAGAGGGAGACTCTCTTTATCTGGCAGATGCAGTAAGAAGTCTGAGGGTGGAGATCATAAGTTGTAAATTTGATAATGAATGGTTGATTTAAACCCAAGAAAGGATCTCAAAAGCACAAGAAAAGAAAGATGAGGTTAATGAAGAAAACACTGATGATGCAGATGGAAGTTGGTATCAGAAAAGGTACAAGATGGAGAAGGGTGATACAATAAAGAGTGGAAGAATCTTGGATACATTTGAGAGGAAGGCTAGTACACATGGATTTTATTCTAGCTCTACTTGTAGGAGACATCATCGCCATCACTGCCAACATCATTATCAAAGGAGTGAGAAGGGGTATTTTCCAAAGGAATTCAAGAAATCCAAGCCCTCTATATTTATGGTGATATGACCAAATCAAAAGATGCAGAAGCATGGTTTTTTGGAATGATAAAAAAATTTAGACTTCATGATTACTTAGAGAATATGAAGGCCAAGATAGCTAATTTCAGTGACAAAGGGAAAGAAAAGATCCGGTGGGAAGATGCTAGCATGTCTAGGGGATCAGCAAAGAGAAGTTGACCTAGGAAGAATTTGAAAGACTCTTCAAAAAGAAGTACATGTCTGAGAGGTATTATGATGGAAAGGCCAAGGAATTGTATAAGCACAAGATGGGTTCCATGTCAGATAAAGAATACACAACCAATTTTCTAAAGGTGGTGAGGTATGTGCAATATCTCAAGGATGAGAGAGTAAAAATCCAAAGGTTCATCATTGTGTTTCCATTATCATTAAAAGACAAGATTGAGTTTGACAAGCCTCATCCATTGGAGGATGTTATCATAAAGTTGAAGCATTGCTACGAATAGTCAAAGCGCAAGCTTTATTTCAAGCGTGACTAGAATAGTAATGAGAAGGCTAAACGAAAATGGCCCAAGAAGCAAGGAAGATCTCAAGATGTAGGTGAGAAGTAAAATATGGCTCCTCATAAGAAGTCCAATGCAGTTGAGAAAGGATGTGGGTCTCAGCCTGTGGAGTAGCAGAATACATGCAGTGCTAGAGAACCATTGAAGTATTGGACTTCTGGTGGATACCATTGTAAGATATATTCTCAATCGTATCAAGGTGGCATGTGGCATGCCTAATATCTACAATGCACAAGAGGTGCAGAAAGTTCGGGATGTAGGTCAAAGCATTCCTCAGATTTATGCAACAATTGATAACAAGCAGGCAGACCACTAGGCATCCATTATCGAGATGGAAGACAAGCTTAATGATCAAGTTGTTTCTATTTTGATTGATCCAGGATCAAATTATAGCTATAATAGTCCTGAATTGGTGGATCGATGTTGTTTGGATAAGGAAGTGCATCTAGAATCTTGGTTGGTGCACTTGGCTACAGGGACCAAGAGAAGAGTTAATCATTGGGTGAAAACTTGTGCATTTGAGCCTAATGGTATGCCTACAACAACAAACCTAAATTTTCTTCATTTGGGTGCATATAGTATGCTTTTGGGCATGGATTGGTTGCTATTCACAAGACTGAGGTAGATTGTTATGAGGAGGCCACTGAGTTCCTAAATGATGATGGAGAAAAGAGTCTTACAGGGAAAGAAGAAGCCTACATCAATGAGATAGTTACAACCATGCAAGTTAAGCGTAGCCACAGGAAAGGATGTTTATTATCTGCAGTTCATGTTTCCAATGACAAAGGGTTGGATGATGAGGATGCTGAAGTCCTGAGGAGGTATCCTATCTTGCAGTAGTTTCAGGATGTGTTTCCTATAGATATTCCAGAGTTGCCTCCTCATAGGGAGGTGGATTTCTTTATTGAGTTGATGCCTGGAGCAGCACCACCATCTAAGGCACCATATATGATGAGCACTCCTGATTTGGTGGAAATGAAGTTGTAGCTTAAAGATATGTTTGATAAGGAATACATAAGGCCAATTTCAACTCCTTGTGGAGCACTAGTATTGTTTGTAAAGAAGAAGAATGGTACTCTCATATTGTACATTGATTATAGGTAGTTGAACAAGGTGACCATCAAGAACAAGTACCCATTTCCTCAAATTGATGATTTTTTTGATCAACTGAAGGAAGTTACAGTATTTTCAAAGACTGATATAAGATCGAGATATCATAAGGTGCGCATCAAATAAGAATACATATATAAGACTGCATTACGTACAAGGTATGGGCACTATGAGTTTGTGGCGGTTCTTTTTGGTCTTACCGATTCTCTAGCCACCTTCATGTGTATGATGAACAGTGTTGGCTTAGGCGGTCTTGACCTAGGTTCAGAGTTAATTGTGCCAAACAAAACCCTACACTACTGGCCCTTGCAGCAGAAACCCACAAAGTGAAGGCTATAGTCTCACCCAAAGCAGTATGGGGGGATGTTGGAACCAAGTTTCCACATCCAGAGATCAGTGTGATGTCTTTTTAATTCCCTAGATCTTCCTTCGCGTAGATCTATAAGCCCGCTAGGGGCCGATACTGCAACTCCCTTTAAACAGCTTCTAGACCTTCGCAAAGGTCTAAAATTGTCTGTGCAGACCCTTAACAGTGAAACCATACACTTTCGTGCCTTAGGAAATAACCCTAGATCTGAACTCACGCAAATATATTTAAGTATTTAGTAAACATAATAAAATGTGTCATAATCTTCGCGAAAGTCCTTAACATGTAATGCGTACAGTTATTAAGGCTTATCCCATAGAGTCACGTATCATTAGGTCAATATCTCATAAATCCATTATTCATTCACATCATATATCACAATCATAAATAGATAGTAGTAAACAAATAAACACAGGAATTATTCAACAATTCTTCCTTATTGATCTTCAGTATGGTACTACCGACTCAAACTACCCTGCGCACTCAATTGCAGGGGTCTGCGCACTCAGCTACAAACTCTAACTAGGCCTATGCGCACTCAATTGTAGAGCCTTTCTCTCCTATCTGACTCATTTTTCTGTGTTATCTTCTATTGACCCATAACATCCATCCTTCTCTCTATTTCTACCTGCCTTAGACTCTCTAAGACACACCTATTTATATCCTTTCTACATACAATCTCATGGTATGCAGACCATGGGTGGATATCAAAACCAACTCAATTTTTACATAAACAAGGGTAAAACCCTTTTTGACTCCTAACCATCTATGCACTCTGAATCTACAAATCATGGAGACTTTACATCTTTTTACAAAAACTACATCAAAACTTGGGTTTTTAACCCCAAAACTGACCCAAGGGACCCCATCCCAACAGGCCCCCAACACAAATATCATGACTCGCCCTTGAGTCACTCGGCTGGTGCGATAATCTTGCTGCAAAGATCCCCCACCTCTACCTGAACTACAACAACATTGACAGTGCTCTGAGTGGCTACCTGTTGGATCTCCTCCACTAACTACTTTTTAGTTGGTCCCTCTATGGCTAGCTTCATCGTCTGTTGCACCTGCTGCAAGCCTATGAGCCTTTCATGAATGTTGTTCGCGACTTGGTAAGCTTCGTCTAACCAGGGCCCTAATCTGGCCTTAAGCAAGGCCTCCTTCTTTTGTGCGACATCAACCTACGCGAGGAGATACTTCCTCTCCTCCAACTTGGTTAGGTGTTGTGCTGGAGAAATTGAGCGCGTCATTACGCTGACTTCCTCGTACTACTTCTGTAGCTCTCTAGCCTCTGTATGTAGTTTTTGCAAGTTTGGGTCTTCCTGCAAAGTAGTCACCAACTCCATTGCATGCACAAATAATATCATGCAATATGCAATTGTGGCATCAAGAGTGTTCAGTCCTTCCTTGATCGCGGCTCCGTGCTGCTCCCGGACCTCCAATGGAGTTGATGGCTGCATCTTCAATTACAGCTCAGTGATCTTCATGTTGAGGTCAATTGAACTCGAATAACCTCATATTTTTCATTGCACACACCAGCAGCCAATTTTCTAACCTTCGCCTCTAGCTGTGTGTCCTCAGGAATATGTAGTTTAGGCACAGTTCTGCATGCCTCCGCAACTGTGGATTCCAATCATGAACTATGTTCCTGGATTGCCTCCTTTTCTTCCAAAATATGTGTCTTCTCAAAAAACAACTATCGGTTATTCACCTTGATCTCGCTGACAACACTAAGTGCTCACTATTCTCGAAGGTGAGCTCTTCCTCAATTCCATGTAATAATTCATGCAATGCAATTGTATCGCAGCAAGGTTCAGTCCCATCTTCCGGATCCTATCAAGGAGAGCATGTTTTTCCTTGGTCTCGATGCATACTGAACCTATAGGCAAGGGAAAGGCTTGCACATCCAACGTTGGCCATAGAACTAGCTCTACACCTGTAGTTTCTTCTAGCGTCGAACTGCTCGCTGCTCCACTCACTTTGCCGACATCTTCTTGGAGCTTAGTTGCTTGGATTTGCAACTCTCAAAGATCCTTTTGCACTCCTCCCAAGGTCTGATGGTATTATTGTTCCAATTGGTGCAGCACTTATGTGGCTACATCCCTAACTTTATCACAGATCTCATCGAGATCACTTTCAATGAGCACCAGGGGGTCACCTTGTGTTTTTTGCGCCTTCTGCTTCTTCCTCAATCCCACTTGTTGTCCCAAATCTCCCCTTTTCACCACGCAGGGGGTGCTCTGCCCCTCCTGGCTTCCCCTACCTTACCCTGTTTCGGTCTCTATTGATGTCAATGATGACTTGTCACCTTTAGGGGTCTTGCATTACTCTTGCTTTGCCTTCTCCTTGGAAGCGCGTTCTTCCTCGACCTGCGCTTTTTCTCTAGCATCTTCATTCTTCTATGCAGCCAATTTCTGCACAGCCTGCTTAGCTGCCTCCTTCTGTTTCCTTACGGCAGCACTTTCTATATGTGTGCTTGGCCCAGCAACCAAATCTGAAGGGGTGCGCCACTTGGCTAGCTAGCGCGACACTACCTCCTACACATCGGAGACTATTACCAAGTAGTGTAGGTCATACCACTTCTATGTGGGATTCTTTCGAGCCTGGATAAAAACTCTATGGAAGTCAGCTTTGAAAGTAGCATAGGTGGGCAACTGCATGTACAAGGTTGGGGACAACCTTGGGCATTGGTTGACTACCATGCGGAGACTCGCTTCCATCAAGACCCAAAAAATCTTCGTCTTTGTGACACACGCGAGGTCCTTCATAGCCCATAGGTAGGCAAACTGTGTTGTCTTCCACAACCCTTCTTCAAACGGAGGAAACTGGTTGTCCTCTGGCATCTTCCATGTAACCAGAACAATATATAGCAGCAACCAAGTGTAATGGAATGGCTTGGTCTCATCCTGCACCTCGTGGAAATTGGCAAGGAACTCTTGGAATAGGTATCTGGACCAATTGAATAGTACGCCTTTCACGCACTAAGCTGTTAGAGATACAACGTGCATTGGAACTTCATCCGCGCGGCACTTCCTCATCACCTTGCTAGCCAATATCTGTGTAGCCAACTGAACTGCAGGGTCATTTATTGACAGGATGGAGTACCCTCGTGCCTTCTTCACCAGTTTATAAGTGTTTTTCATGTGCTCAGTCAAGTCCCTCTCGCCTGTCTTTCTGCCAAACTCATTGGTCGAATTCATCCCATCATGCGGCAAGTGTGTAAGCTTGTGAATCAACATATTAGTGATGGGGATAGGCCCTCCCAGACATAAACACCCATCATGTACCAGCGTGAGCAACTAGCATATGCACGTTGTGTTAATTGGGTGCAATGGTAATGTGGCACCTAAAGGAAATCAAGCAGGCCAGATTTCTCAACACCATGGGCCCATTCCTCTGTTTCCAGCGTTGTCACACCTATGCCTTCATAATATGCGTGCTTCATGAAGTTATCCATTGATAAGTGTGGGAACTTAGTGTGATCCGCTAAGTCCCAATCCTTCATCTTCAATAGTGGGACTTGTGCGAGCAATGGACCTTCAAAAGGCACCTGCTCAGGGAGCAGGGGTGTGGAAATGACAAACTTTTCAGGGTCCATGTCTTTTGGAATCTTTTCCTTACCCTTTCTCGGAGGGACACACTGAGGGAGCTTTGTGATGGGATCTTCTCCTTCGGCATCAACATCTTCGGTTCCCTGGCCGTCTTCTGCCTCCAGGTCGACAACCTTCTTTGCCTTTTTCCGGTTCCTTGTCTTTTTTCTAGGTTGGGGTCGATGTATGCCTCCTTGGGGAAGCGCATACCTCTACTGGCTTCTTCTACTTCTCTTTAGCCATGGATTGTTTCGGCCTTGGCAACCTTGGCGCTGCGGGCACCATAGGCGTAGCTTCAGCACTGGATATCTTAGGGCCTAAGGTGTCAAATACTGCTACTTCCACACTCAAAGCCTTAGCGGGGTTGGTGGAAGTCATCTTCTCCATAAACAATTCACGAGCTTCAATAGACACATCTGTGTTGGCAAACAACTCTTCCCAAAAGGCTTGGCTCATAAATAGATAGTGAAATTCAGAAAAAGCTCCAAGTGTGCAAAGTGTTCTATGTTGGTTCGACACGCATAATTTATAGGGGTTCTTTAGTTCAAATCTGACCGTTCCCCCCAACTTTTGACCATTAATGTTGTTTTGGTGATAGATCTTCAATGATTTTGGGCTTAAATGTCGCCAGCCCGCTCCCCTTAATCGTCTTCTGGCTGTCAAATCATAAACAACGGTCACTTTTTTGTTGTGACGTGTGACAACTCCCTTCATAGCGTAACTTCCTATATTGCAACTTCACCATTTCCCCCGCATCCCACCTACCGCGTGGTCCTCCAACCCTGGAAGTGTAGTTTATAGTCCCACACAACCTTGCAACTGCCTAGAGCAATAAGACAGTCCTATCGTCATATAGTCATTAGGAAGGATCCCCTATATAAAACTTCAAGCGAATTCCATTCACTCTTCCAAGAAAAGGTTCTCCATTCAACTTCGCTAGCTGAACTATGCCTCCATCTGTAATTTATTTGATAATATATGGCCCTAGACAGTGCATCTAAAATTTTCCTGGAAATTTAGTAAACTTACTATCATATAACAAGACCAAATCGTTTACCTTGAATGTGTGAAGCTTGATGTGTCTATCGTGCCATGCTTTTTCACGTTCCTTCTATACTTGCTGATGAAATCCAACCAAGAAGCAATCCTCTTCAAGCTCCATTAGTTGTGTGAGTCGTTCCTCCAAGGCTTCATCATCTGCCATACTTGTCAGATCTGCTATGTGCATACTAAGCACGATATACTCCATTGGCATCATAGCTTCTACACCATAAACCAATCTAAAATGTGTCTACCTTGTCAACTTTTTACAAGTAGTCCTGTAAGCCCATAGTACTGCAGGTACACACACATCCCAGTCATTCCGCTACGCGTTGCAAATCTTTGTCAGTGTGTTCTCCAAAATCTTATTAAAGGCCTCAATTGTTCCATTATCCTTAGGATGATACGGTGTGCTCTTCTAATCATAGATGTGGAACTCCTCATTCAACGTGCTGATTGCTTCGTTTAGAAAGTGTGTAACTCTGTCACTCATCAACACCTTCAAGCAACCAAATCTAGTTAAGACATATTCAAACAAAAACTTTGTTGTTGTAGCCCCTATTCAATCCTTAATTGGCTATTCCTCTGCCCATCTAGTTAAATACTCTATCTCGGTGATGACGCAGCGCGCACTAGTTTTCTTTGTCGGGGGCTAAATCAGCCCAATGAAATCAATCGCCCATTTTTCAAATGGCTATAACGATACTTGAGGACTCAATTGCAACTCGTCTCTCCACGATGGTTTGCCATTTCTTTGACATGCATCACATTCCCTACAATACGCTTTGGAATCTTTATGCAGTGTGGGCCACCATAGACTGGAGCGCAAAATCTTCTACACAGACACCTTTCCTGCATAATTTCCTCCCCCAGCCCCTCCATGAGCTTCAGTGAGAACTTTAGTCCTCTCAAAATCTGGCACATATCTTCGCAGTATCTCGTCCGCACCCATCTTATACAAATGTCCTGCAATCACTGAGAAGTCCACTGTGTGCACTATTAGTTCCTGCTTTTGCTGACTAGTGTAACCTTTTGGAGCCATCCTCATAGTCAAGAAATGAATGATATCTGCAAAATGATTATCCGCTACACCCACCGCGAAGAGTTGTGCATCTGGCAACCCTTGCTCCAAATTAGTAGGTTCCTCTCCTGTTTCGATTCAAGACAGATGTTCAGGTCCTGCATTCAACCTTCCTGACTTCACAATCACCTCAAAGTCATGCTCCTGAAATAGCAGCAGCCATATACAAATATTCCCCCCTAACACAGGCTTATTGAACAGGTATTTCAAGGTAGAATGATCCGTGTACATCTTGAAATGTCCGCCCAACAAATAGTGCCTGAACTTCTGTAGCGTACACCATGGCCAATCCTTCGCACTATCTTGTTGAGTAATTCTTCTCGTACTTCGATAATTTTCTACTCACGAAGGCTATAGGGTGGTCCATCTCTCCTTCACTAGCCTGTGTTAGCACTGCTCCCAACGCAATGCATGAGGCATCAACTTGTACATGGAATTCCTTCTTCCAATTAGGATAAACCAAGATCGGTGCGGTGACCATCTTCTCTTTCAATACATCTAAACTGCGCTGACATTCTTCATCCCAACAAAATGTTGTGTCCTTCTTCAACTTTTTCTCCATGGGCGCGGTAATTTGGGCACAAACCTTGATGAACTTCCTATAATATCCTGCATGTCCCAGGGTTGCGTGGAGTTGCTTAACGCTCCTTGGGGCCTCCAAATTTACTATCACTGCAATATTTGCAGGATCCACCATCAATCCTTGCTTGCATACGACGTGACCCAGTAGAATCCCAAAGGGGACACAGAATAAACACTTCTTCAAATTCAGCACGATCTGGTACCTATGACACATATCCAACATCAAACGCAAACTTGCTACATGGTGTTTCACTAACCCAAACATTATTCAGTCATCAAAGTATACTTCCAAGAACTTATGAATAAACTCCTTTAACGCTGTGATGACTACGCGAGATAATATCACAGGCACATTCTTGAGCCCAAACGTCATCACAGTGTATTGAAAACGGCCCCATTCTGTCGTGAAGATTGTTTTGCTCCTATCCTCTGGTGTGATCTTGATCTGATGGTAACCCGAAAACCCATCAGTGAATGAGTAGGCCTCTTGCCATCCAATGTTGTACAATACTTCATTTGTAAACGGTGTTTGGAATGGGTCATGGACGTAGGCATCATTAATCTTCCTTAGATCTACGCAAATCCTTATTTCATCCTTCTGTTTCTTCTCCTGTACCACCATGGGGCTCACCCAATCAAACTCCTCCACTAGTTCTATGATTCCTGCTACCAACATCTTATCCAACTCCATGCGAACCTTTTCCTTATGCTTAGGGTTTATGCGATACGACCTCTGCTTAACAGGCTTCACATCCTTCTTCAGAGTGATTTTCTTATCGCCCAAGTCTCCTATTATGCCCTTCAAGTTGGAAAACTTAGTGGGGAACAGATCTGATATTCGTGGAGTAACTCAGTGACCTTATCCACAGTAGCGTCGTCCCAGTAATCCTCAATTTTTGCAAACTTTGATTCTACTTCAGTCCTAATGTTCACTTGCTTGGTTTTCAACAGCGTGGTGATGTTTGGTTTCTCTATTTGCGTACTTTGACTTCGCAATGTCGTTCGGACTCTAGAATATTAATATTTCTTGGATCATCATCCCCCTCTTCAGCTGTCACATTATAACATTCTAGCGCCTGGCGCAATTGGTGCTCCAATCTGGTTAGACCCATTCCAGAGGTTCCTGTGGTATTCTGAAGATCATTGCCTTGATCACCTGCAAAGCTTCGCCAATGCTCTCGAACCCATCTTCGAAACTGAAGGTAATTAATAATCCTTCCCACTCCATGGTGCCATGGTGGAGCTCTATCTCCAAATACCAGTTCATGGGGATGGTATCCAAAGTATGGTAGAATAAATGTACCCACTTCGGCTGCAGCTTCGTTCTATACGCTTTAGTCCACTTTAACTAGGTGATCGCATGGACCATCCCTCCATCATATTTCTAAGGCAATCAAAGAGTGGGTCAACCAAACCGTAATCTCATCATTCTTCTATAATCCCACCATCCATCAAAGCCATCCTTGTGCGTACCCCACCATCGTGTAGGCATAGCGTGCAGTTCCAAATCTAACTCTAGGAAGCGATGATGCTCAGGGAGTTCACGATCAAACACATCCAAAAAATTATCCACATCAATTAAACAATCATAATAAGGTAAAGTTCTTACCTCCGACGAAATGTAGCTCAACGATTTAGTCATCATGTTGCAATGCAATGTGGATACTTCATGCAACTGATTCTGCCAATGCTCCAACTCTTCATCTGAATCAGAGGTGTAGGAACTCTCTTGGTCCCATGAAATTCATCCATCCGTTGTTGGATTGATCCAGTCTTGATCTCGTGTTGTGATTTTGTAGATTTTATCTAAGTCATCTTCGCTTTCCTCATAATCATGGACCGGTTCAATGTAGCGACCCTTCTACAGGGTCCAATGTTACTACAACCTGAAGCGATTTCCTTTCAAGCGACATTTCCCACTTCTTCAAGTTGATCACCCCATTCATGTCAATAGCCCAGTTAATTCCAAGGAGCACGAGGTATGGATTACTGTCATAAACGATCTCTATTACTTCAAAATCAGCTAGCACATTTACACCTTCTATATCCACTGTTACTCCATGTAATCGTCCCATAAGGATGATATTATACTAGTTTTCCATTCTAAGTTAGATCAAAGACCATTGCAGCGCGGGTCTCCCCATTCTCTCCCAGGTTTGTTTTGGGAAAACGTTCGCATCTGACCCTAAATCCAAGATAACCCAGTCCATCTCACAATTTCCTATCTGCGCGGTGAACCTCATATCATGCCCTATCTTGGCCTTATGCTTGCCAATTTTTCTTACTACATGGTGTCAACCAAGGGAGTTTTCTTTTCTATTGCATTTGTTTATTAACTCCTATATCCCCTTTACAACTTTTCTATCGCGCAACAATTTCATGCAGGTCTCCAAGAATGTAGGGAGGACAGAGGGATCAACCTCTGGAGGCGCACTTGTTTCTGGTATTGCGTTTTGGCTTCCTGAGGTGGAGGCCTCAACAAAGCTCTTCTTGGCTTCCATAAACGTTTCCTTCGTGCACTCTAGATCAAAACCAACTTCCTTTTCCGGGGCCTTATAGACCCATTCGTCCTCTTTAGGCCATTTTCCCTTATCATCGCTAGTCTTTATGCCACTCCTCAACACTATATTCACATTTTGGTCTTCTTCGTGGGGCTCAACTCTCATCATTTGTAATTTCTACGTTGGTTGCTGAGGTTGCGCCTTCTTCTCTTGCATCTTAGCTATCAACATAGGGCATTCTTCTATAGTGTGGTCAAATTGGCTGCAGTATTGACAGGATGGGCGTGTCTGATTCACAAACTCCCACACGTAGTGCCCTGGTGTCCAACGTTTATAAAAAATAACTTGTATGTGACCTCTACTAGGTCCTCCTCCTCCTTGGCCTCGTCCTCTTCCTTGATAACCTCTACGTGCTCCTCCTGCGCCTTGACGTAGAGGCCAAGTTTATGCTTGCATTCAATAGGTAGGAGTTCTTTCCATCATCAGCTCATAGCTACGACAGTGGTGCTCATCATGGCTCACTAATTTGCAAAATTTACAGAACAGTTGTTGTGGTGTCTGAATGAACTTTTGAAGCAAATGACAATTATCTGTTGTGTGCTTTCTAGCCACCCGACAAATAGCACACATAGCGCAGCCCCCATACTCGGTCCTGGTGGAACTTCATTCCTCAGGGGAATTGGTCCCCCTCTTGTGATATAGTTCACAAATACGGATAGTGGTCTTTATCATGCCCCTAGCTTTTACATTTCAGGCACCAGACTTACTTGCACACCTCTAGTTTAGTCTCCTTCTCTTTCTTCAAGCTCTGCAATTCCAAGCAGAGGTTCTACAAATAGGAGTGAATTTGTTGTACCGCCAAGGATGCATCCTACATAGGTGTCACATGCAACATCATTGTGATTTCCAGAGCTTCTGCCTGAGTTCCTATCTTCTACTGTGAAAAAGCAATCCTCAAGTGGTGCAGGAGCAAAGCTATAAACCACTCGTGGTGCAACCATCTGTGAGTTGCATATTAGCTTCGCAAATCACACCTTTCAGCCTTTGATCTAACTCCCAAGGCATCTCATCAACCCTCATTGTGATCTCCTTAAATGAGACTACTGACTGCGAGTCAGACTTAGGCTTACTAAACTCTTTGTTTAAAGAAGCCTTAGTCAGAACAATACTTAATATACCACATTAGTGCATAGTCATGCAGAGTAGTAACTAACTACACTTTCTTTATGTTGTCATCAGTAATCTGCTATACTGTCCATACAACATTCACGACAAACCAAAATTGATCTATATTTTCACTCCATATACCCTTGAAAATTGGCAGCTTATTGTGTTCGACATGTTGAATGGCGATGGTGGTGGTGGAGGTGTGGGCGAAGGTGTATGAGGTGGAGGTGGAGGTGGAGGTGGAGTGGATGGTTGATGTATCCATGGAAAACATTGTCTTATCAGTTGAACAACACTCCACAGTGAAGCCTGTACCGCTCCCTCCTCGTCACTTGAAGCAGGTCCAATAAATGGGCTATATTCAAGACCCAATTTCTCTCAATCTCTGAAGAGTTTTCCACTTCGCGTAGCTCCAAACATCAAGGCAATGGCATAATCCAATTTTCACATAAGATCATCTTAATCTAGATATTCAAAGATCTCAGATACTTACCTCGCGATCCCTTGAAGAAGTGTCGCTCTGCTTCGTTGTAGCTAATTGAGGTATCGACTGCGAATGATGTTACAAATCATCTTATAATTCAATCGATCCAATGGTCAGCAGCATGAGTGATCTTCTCTTTAGAGGCTTCTCATCGTTGTACCAACTCTGGAGTCCACACTATTGGACCGTAAAGATTCCACCTCCCTTGGCCGTCTGCAAACTTAGCTATCCACTCGTATAATTCGATCAGGAAGCTACAAAAGAAAATTTTGTGTATTTATGTATACAAATATATGTCCAACCACTACTCCTTCAATAGGTGTGGATTCTTGTTCTCTTGCACCGCGAATTCATGAATCTTCCTATCCAACCACTTCTCAATTTCCTTCTTGGTTGGATTCCAATGATGCAACATCACACATCTCCTTCAAGAAAATCTTGGTCCTGGCAACAGAACCATTTGTTGGCTTAGGGGGTCCTAACCCAAGTTCAGAGTTAATTGTGCCAAACAAAACCCAACTCTATTGGACCTTTCGGCAACAACCCGCGAAGTGCAGGATGCAGTCTCACTCGAAGCAATATGGAAGGATGCTAAAACCAAGTTTCTACATCCAGAGATCAGTGTGATGTCTTTTTAATGCCCTAGATATTCCTTCGCACAGATCTATAATCCCGGTAGTGCAACTCCCTTTAAACAACTTCCAGACCTTCGCGAAGGTCTATGATTGGTCTGTGCAGACCCTTAACAGTAAAACCATCCACTTTCGCGCCTTAGAAAATAACCCTAGATCTAAACTCGTGCAGATCTATTTAACTATTTAGTAAACATAACAAAATGTGTCATAATCTTCGTGAAAGTCCTTAACATGTAATGCATACAATTATTAAGGCTTATCCCATAGAGTCATGTATCATTAGGTAAACACCTCATAAATCCATTATTCATTCACAACATTTATCACAATCATAAATAGACAGAAGTAAACAGATAAACACATGAATTCTTCAACAATTCTTCTTTTTTGATCTTCAGTATGGTACTATCGACTCAAACTACCCTGCGCACTCAGCTATAGGGATCTGTGCACTCAGCTGCAGAATTTACCTAGGCCTATGCGCACTCAGCTGCAGAGCCTTTCTCTCCTATCAGACTCACTTTTTTGCGCTATCTTCTATTAACCCGTTACATCCATCCTTCTCTTTATTTCTACCTGCCTTAGACTCTCTAAGACACACCTATTTATAGCCTTTTTACATACAATCCCATGGTCCGCGGACCATGGATGGATCTCAAAACTGACTCAAATTTTATATAAAAAAGGGCTAAAACCCTTTTTGACTCTTAACCATCTACGCACTCCGCATCCACAAATTGCGGAGACTTTACATCTTTTTACAAAGATTACATCAAAACTTGGGTTTTTAACCCCAAAACTGACCCAGGGGACCCCATCCCAACAAACAATGTGTTGCGTCCTTACCTAGATAAGTTTGTGATAGTTTTTGTTGATGATATATTGGTATATTCAAAGAATGAGGAAGAGCATGTAGAGAACCTAGCAGTAGTGTTGAGATTATTGAGAGAGAATAAGTTGTATGACAAGCTCAACAAGTGTAGCTTCTTTCAGACTCAGATTCATACTTGGGACATGTTGTTTCCAAGGAGGGGATGACAGTGGATCTGAAAAAGATTAAAGCTATCTTGGAGTGGCTAGCCCCAAAGAATGTGAATGAGGTCAGATCATTCATGGGACTAGTAGGTTACTATAGGATTTTTATCAGGTTTTCTCTAAGATTGGCTATCTTATCACATCTTTGCAGAGGAAAGGAAAGAATTTTGAATGGACTGCTAAGTGTGCAACTAGCTTTGAATGATTGAAGCAATTGCTTACTAATGCCCTAGTTTTGAGGATCACAGATCCTAATAAGGACTTTGTGGTGTGTATAGATTCTTGCAGGGAAGGACTTGGTGGAGCAATTCCCACTTGTATATCACCTGGTAATGCAATGTACTAAAGCAAAACACTTGATCTACTTCTACAAACAATTTAGCAAAAGCTTAATCGAACATGAGCAATATCAATAAGAACACATATAACTAATAAAAATAAATCAATCACACATAACACAGAAGAATTTGCTCGGGGAAAGCCTCAGCCTAAAACCCCAACTCTGTATTATCATACAAGTGGAAATATAGCCAGTATTACAAAAAGAATCATCTCAAAAGCTATCCTGCTCCCTCTGCAATACCTTTGTTGCTCATAGACAGTCCAAGGCCTCTATCCAACCTCTGTTCTACCCTCCAAGCCTCCTATTTCTTTGTGCAATTCTAATTGGGGTCCAGTGCAGCCACTTGTGTGAATTGGCCTCTTCACACACTCACTAACCTCTGATCCAACTACGCAGTCCTGAAGGAGATGAATCCTCATCATGGATGAGCTTCCTTTATAGGAAAAATATTCATCCAACTGATAGTATATTGTCCCTTCTTTGATCTCAACTGGGTCTCTGTCTGAACTGACATGCATGAGTTATTCATGGGAGAACCTTCAGTTATCTAAAGTACCGCATTTATATGCTAGCATGTATTAACTAATTGAACTTACTTAATTTAAACAAATTGTTTAAAACAAATATAACTGGACGTGACTCAGTTAACTGAGCCAACTAATTACAACTCAAATTAGAATTCATCGTTATCTCTTTAACTTGTTAGCGCTTGAAATTTCACCTCAGGCTGAAAAAGGCAAACCTCAAGGCAACATCAAACCATTTAGCCTCGTAGCTAGCCCTACGGGGCAGCAGAAGGCTCTCTCCGGTCAATCTCAGTAAAATCTTCAATGGATGAGATGACCAATAGGGTAACACTGATTTTAGGCTAGTAAACTGATCAAAAGGGTTGATTTGGGGTTTTTAGGGTTTTTGGTGGCAAATTGAGGGGGTGGCAATTTTGGGTGCGGGGATTGGACACAGTTTCTGCAGGGGGTTCTTTGGGGCGAGGTAGGAGACAGTATTGATGCCTTTGATTGAGGTGGATGATTAGGAATGACAAGTGAGGAGTTAAGGAGAGCAAACAATAACTTTGAATTCTCCTTAAACAGTAGAAAACATTGAAATTAAACAAACTTAAAAGCAGAGCATGACAGTCATGAATTCTTACTTTAACACTTCGTTTGCTTAATGTGCAGAAGGAAAAGAAAGGAAATGATTCACATAACACACTTACAGGTACATAGAGAAACACACCATCAATACATGTAACCACAAGAATCCCAAAAAGGACTGCAAAACCCTGGTCTTCCTTAGCCAAAAATTGCAGAGATACAGTGAAATAAATACAATGATAGCTTCTCCCTCAAGAGTCCAACCTTCCAACCTCTGAAAATGACTAAGAAAATACATAATATAGGCAAGCTAACACCTTTCCTTGCCTCTAGGGGTCGAGCTCATCCTTCTAGGAACAATTTCAACCACTTCTAAACTAAGCACTACAAAATAGGCAGTCAAACAACTTGCCTCTATAAACTTGAAAATCAGTTCATGCATTTAATTTTTACCCTTTTCATGAATGAATCTTCTAGAAGAGTTAAACAAGAGTAAAAGTATCTTAGAGTTGCCATAATTATATCAAAGATAATCATCTTTCACCCCAAAAAGTCAAACTGAAGCCAAACTGTGTTTTTCGGGCTGAACTGGTCAAATCTGGCAAAATTTCCTCAAAAGGTCGCACACCTTTTCTCAAAGGGTCTCACACTTGTGCAGCTCTGTTTGGAGGCCTTACCGTTATCAGAATTGGGTGCAGGATAGCTCGTTGGAAAGGTCTGTGAGTCTAATTTCCAACCCAACTAGAATTTTTGAATTTGGAGGTCATTTGCCCTGTCAAAACGTAATGCTCCAAAAACTAGTTTCTGCAACTCAAAAAAGGGGCAAAAAGTCAAATTTTGCATGCATTTTGACCTTTTGGAGGCCCAGAACTCGATGAAATTTCTTACTAATGGATGAACAAGTGTAACTTTTCATGCCAAATCCAAAAATGCTAAGTTTTTACCAAACGGAGCTACGATGACAAAAGGTCTCGCCGAGGGCGAGACCCTTTGAGAAGCCAAAACCTGTAAATTGCACAAAAAATTCACAAATGACAAAATTTTCTCCAAATTTCTTGAAATTTGGGCTGAGAGTCCTCAATCAAGTACCATGCTCAGTCAAAGAGGCTTTGGCCAAAATTTGGAGTGGATTGGGCGTTTTCCTTCGTTTTTGTGCTTTGGCCAACCGTCCTTGGAGCACCTTCGTTCTCGCCGGTATTTTTGACATTTCTTTAAAACCATGACACCTGTACAAAAAGTGAAAGATGCGTTTCTTCTTTGGCATGTTTTGGACAAAAACCTCTCTCAGTTTTCCGAAATTCATCTTTTATTGCTCTGGAACATCATTTGAGTGCGACTTGTCCCGATGTGTGAAACAAGGAATTTTGTCGAAATGGAGCGAAATGAAGGGGATAGGGGGCTTATAAATTCTTGGGGAAATTTTTGGGAGTGGGGAGGGATATTGGGGAGTAGGGGAAAGTGGAATCTCAGAGATTGAGTGAGGGGAAAGGGTCCAAAAGGGTAAAACACAGGCCCAACCTAGAAAATTGCCAGGTTGTAGCTAGAAACTAGGGTTTGTGGAAAAATGAGGAATTTGGCGGATCTAAGGGATGGGAAGTGTTTTAAAAGGTATTTTAAGGATAGGGGAAGGTGTATGAACATCTGGAAACAAGTTTTGCTGATGATTTGACCGTCCAAGAGAAATTGGCTTCAAAACCCTAGGAGAGGGAAATGAACTTGCCAAGGCACAACGGAAGCATGAACAAGATGTAAAATGACTCATTAGACACTGACATGATAATGAAAACCCTATGAATGATGATAGACTCATATGAATGATGACCTGGATTGGCATTTGGGCAATTTTGAAAAGAGTGAGAGCAAACCCTAGACCTAATGCCTAGTGACCAAATTTTGCTTGAAAACTCTTTGAAATGACAAAATTTGACCTTAACACTCTGAAACCACTTTGTAAGAGCATATTTGATCACTGGAGGAAGGCTGGAAAGACTGACACTAACATTGGCTCCAATGGGGATGGTAGCTCGTTGGAGGTGCCAAGAACTTTAGACCTCTGGGAGAGCATACCAGTGCTTTCAACCATTGGGCGATGGAGTCATTATTTACATATGTGACCCAAACTGGGACAACTTTATTGACCTTAACAACTGAATGAAACTTAACTGAAACTTGACTCAAACCGACTCGATGACAAATTGAAATGATGGAAGAAACTTGATTCTAACAAATTAACTCAAAACCTAAACTGAAAACTTAAAACTTGATGGCAGTACATAACTGCCTAGGTTACAATACAACATACCATCAAACTATATCATAATGCCAATGCAACCAATCAAGAAGATGGCTTCTTGACTGATTCTCCCAATCAGATCTCATGATAAACAATAGATACTGGTAACTGGGCATCCAAAAACATAGCTGACCATGATCTCCTTCATCACTGAACACAACAATAATCACCTTCACTATTGACTGCAGTAGGGCTGCCATTGGATCCTGGAAAACATGAAGACTTGACATTGCCACCTCCTGCTGAAAGAACAAGGTATCCTTTGTTTCAAATTATGATTTGCCTTCATCATGTGCTTCAGAAAGAGTATGTTCCTGGTCCTCAAAAAATTCTGAACAAGTAGATGAGCAGATCTCCTCTTGGAATAACATTTCAAAACATGAGACATATGAGGAAGAATCTGAAATGGAATCCTGAATGGTCTGATCTTTTGTAGTTTGAATATATGGTAAGTCATCCTCATATGATATGATAGCCGGATTATCATCTTTGTGAAGAAAAACATTATCTGTTTGCTGATCTACAAGACAATCATCTTCTTCAACAGAGGAAGAAGTTTCCCCAACACTTTCCTGACTATGTGTGCATTGCAAATCTGTGGTAGCTTGGACTGTAACAAGACCTTTCAAAAGCTGATCTATCTCCTCTTCAGACAAAGGAGGCAATGCCTTTTGTTCTCTTCCGCTTAAACAGTAATTATCTTCATATGATAGGGCATTCAAACTATCATTTATTACTGAATTATTAAAAGGAGATTCATCACTTACTTGCACAAAGATCTCATTCTCTTGTTCATGAACATCTGAATCCAAAACTCCGTCTATGATCTCAACAACAGAGCTCTCTTTGATGGGTTGTAAGCTGTTGTCTTCTGTGGGCAGATCTATAACAACATTTTCTCTTTCCTCATTTTCAACCATATGGAAATCTTCAGCCTGCTGATCTTGATTCTGCTGCAAAATTTCCTGATCATCTTGATGGGTATCCACTAGGTTCTCTTCATGTTGCTGAAATTGATTCTCATACAGAGCCTCCATGATCTCAACGTCCATAAAATTATCATCTTCATAATATTGCTCAAGGCTTTCAATAAAACTATAAGCATGCTTGCAACACTCATGAACCAAATTTAATGATGGATAAGAGTCCTTATATCTTTCAATGAACAAGGCATGAAAATCCTTTAAATAGTAAATACAAGCAGGCAGAAAACTTTCATACCAAGATTGGGCTGCACCTTCCAGAGTGGCCAAGAATATCTTCATTAAACAATCTTCAGGAAAATCAACCTTCAATTTGCGAATATGCATGTGAAATCTAACCAGATGTAGAGCAGCATCCTTCTTACCATCATCTTTAAATGTAGGCAAATTCGTTGACCAATCTACCTTTGGAATTTTATTTGGAAAACCGGGGATGTGATCTCGGCTCAAGGGAGCATATCTTCTTGTGATTTGGTCCATCTTGAAAAGCTCAAAGCTACTGATCTCTCTGCAGTGAATTCACCATGAAGCATTGATCGCTGGATTCTTCAGTGAAAAGAGTCACCAGTGAATGATTTCAGCCTTATCAGTGTCTGATCGTTGTCCACCATCAACAATCAGATCTGAACTTGATACATGTACTGGGGTAAACTACAAATGAAGTGTTGTATTCACAAGCTCACGGAGATCGACTGAAGCAGCGTTTATCTACTAACGCTGATGTAAAACAAGAGCGTGTTCGAAGGCTACCTGGCGTATCTTCAGACTCCGTCTAAGACTTATGAAATAACACATTCAATGAGCAAAGATTTAGATGTTCTCCCCAGTATGGTCGCCAATATGTTAGCGCTTGGAATTCACCTAGGCTGAAATAGACAAACTCTCAAGGCTACATCAAACCATTTTAGCCTCGTAGCTAGCCCTACGGGGCAGGAGAAGGCTCTCTCCGGTCAATCTCGGTAAAATCTTCAATGGATGAGATGACCAATAGGGTAACACTGATTTTAGGCTAGTAAACTGATCAAAAGGGTTGATTTGGGGTTTTTAGGGTTTTTGGTGGCAAATTGAGGGATGGCAATTTTGGGTGCGGGGTTGGAAACACAGTCTCTGCAGGGGGTTATTGGTCGGTGAGGTAGGAGGACAGTATTGATGCTTTGATTGCGGTGGATGATTAGGATGATGGGATGGAGTTAAGGAGAGCAACCAATAACTTTGAATTCTCCTTAAACAGTAGAAACATTGAAATTAAACAAACTTAAAAGCAGAGCATGACAGTCATGAATTCTTACTTTAACACTTCGTTTGCTTAATGTGCAGAAGGAAAAGAAAGGAAATGATTCACATAACACACTTACATGTACATAGAGAAACACACCATCAATACATGTAACCACAAGAATCCCAAAAAGGACTGCAAAACCCTGGTCTTCCTTAGCCAAAAATTGCAGAGATACAGTGAATTAATACAATGATAGCTTCTCCCTCAAGAGTCCAACCTTCCAACCCCTAAGAATGACTAAGAAAATACATAATATAGGCAAGCCAACCTCTTCCCTTGCCTCTAGGGGTCGAGCTCATCCTTCTAGGGGCTGTTTCAACCACTTCTAAACTTAGCACTCACTACAAAATAGGCAGTCAAAACAACTTGCCTCTATAAACTTGGAAATCAGTTCATGCATTCAATTTTTACCCTTTACATGAATGAATCTTCTAGAAGTGTTAAACAAGAGTAAAAGTGTCTTATAGTTGCCATAATTACATCAAAGATAATCATCTTTCACCCCAAAAAGTCAAACTGAAGCCAAACTGCGTTTTCTGGGCTGAACTGGTCAAATCTGGCAAAATTTCCTCAAAAGGTCGCACACCTTTTCTCAAAGGGTCTCACACATTTTCAGCTCTGTTTGGAGGCCTTCCCGTTATCCGAATTGGGTGCAGGATAGCTCGTTGGAAAGGTCTGCGAGTCTACTTTCCAACCCAACTGGAACTTTTGAATTTGGAGGTCATTTTCCCTATCAAAACTTAATTCTCCCAAAACTGGTTTCTGCAACTCAAAAAAGGGGCAGAAAGTCAAATTTTGCATGCATTTTGACCTTTTGGAGGCCCAGAACTTGATGAAATTTCTTACTAATGGATGAGAAAGTGTAACTTTTCATGGAAAATCCATAAATGCTGAGTTTTTGTAAAATGGAGTTGTCGGGACAAAGGGTCTCGCCGGGGGTGAGACCCGTTGAGAAGCCAAAACCTGTAAATGGCACAAAAAATTCACAAATGACAAAATTTTCTCCAAATTTCTGAAATTTGGGCTGGGAGTCCCCATTCAAGTACCATGCTCATTCAAAGAGGCTTTGGCCAAAATTTGGAGTGGATCGGGCGTTTTCTTTCGTTTTTGTGTTTTGGCCAACCGTCCTTGGAGCACTTTCGTTCTCGCCGGTATTTTTGACATTTCTTTCAAACCATGACACCTGTGTCAAAATTGAAGGAGGTTTTCTTCTTTGGCATGTTGTGGACAAAAACCTCTCTCAGTTTTCCAAAATTCATCTTTGACTGCTCTGAAACCTCATTTGAGTGAAACTTGTCCTGATGTGTGAAACAAGGAATTCTGTCGAAATGAAGGGGATAGGGGGCTTCTAAATTCTTGGGGAAATTTTTGGGAATGGGGAGGGATGTTGGGGAGTAGGGGAAAGTGGAATATTAGAGATTGAGTGAGGGGAAAGGGTCCAAAAGGGAAAACCACAGGCCAAACCTAGAAAATTGCCAGGTTGTAGCTAGAAACTAGGGTTTGTGGAAAAATGAGGAATTTGGCGAATCTAAGGGATGGGAAGTGTTTGATAAGGTACTTTAAGGATAGGGGAAGGTGTATGAACATCGGCAAACAATTTTTGTCATTTATTTGACCGTCCAAGAGAAATTGCCTTCAAAACCCTAGGAGAGGGAAATGAACCTTGCCTAGGCACAACTGAAGCATGAACAAGGTGTAAAATGACTCTATGGAACTTGACATGATGATGAAAACCCTCTAAATGATGATAGACTCAGCTGAATGATGACATAGACTGATATTTGGGCAACTTTAGAAGGAGTGAAAACAAACCTTAGACCTAATGCCTAGTGACCAAATTTTGCTTGAAGACTCACTGAAATGACAAAATTTGACCTTAACACTCTGAAACCACTTTGTAAGAGCATATTTGATCACTGGAGGAAGGCTGGAAAGACTGACACTAATAGGCCCAATGACATGGCCCATGGATCCAGTTGAACTGAACTCTCGTACAGTGATATTTCACAATGCAATGTGCATCATATGGGTTGTAACTTCGGAGGTCGATTAGGTACTTCTTCATTTTTTATGCTTCGACATCCGCTTGCTTGATACTTTGTATCTCATATAACCCAATCCACAACGGAAGAGCGGGCCATGGTGCCTTCTTCTTCCGGTGCAGTCTAGCTGTGAACCCTGCCGAGATGTGATAAGTTACTTCTCGCATGACAAGTATGTCCAAGGCAAACTTCGGTAGAACATGGAGAGGCTTTTCAGTGTTGAACATTCAGATGAACGTGCTAGACAGTGAGGCATACCAATCAGCAATGCCTATCAATGCCTCCTTTTCTTCCTTTGACATGCAAGGTGGATCCTGTTCGAATATCATCTTGTACACTCGGGTGAAAAAATGATCAGATAGCCATGTGATTATTCCTCTAAAGTTGCATTCAGGAAACAACTTGAAACATGTGTTCACTGTAGTCTCTGTTGGTGACCATGCCCACTCCGAACCCCAGAACTCCTGTCGGGCACAGACTACATCTAAGATGCAGGCGGACATGTAAATATCTGCATGCATACTTGCTCTATGACTATTACATCCAACTATTGACACTTGACATGACTCTACATTACAATGCACATGTACCCATGTGAAACAAAATGGCTTGAGCAAGCCAAGCTAGACATCACTCTAACTTAGACAACCATGGAAGTCCAACTCCTCAACATCCTCATGCTGATCGACAGTAACATAATGATGCCAAGATCGGTAGTCCTTGATGGTGTCTGTGTGCTCCGCGGTGACATCCTTTTGAAACCTGACTCTTGCCTCTATAGCATCCGACTACACTACTCGGGCTCCTCTATCCAACTCTTCTGAAATCATGCGCATCATTGTCTTCAATGTGGCCAAATCAGCAACATACTTATGCATGATGTTTGCACTGATGGGCAAGTCTGGGCTGGTGGTAATGTGCATCAAATCGTCGAAGTACGAGTCAAGCTCTAGTCAAACCTATTTCTTTATCTTCACCTGGGTGAGAATCCCAGTTGATGAGATCACATCTGTGCACACCACAACATCCATACTCTGGAATACTCGTGCATGGGAAGCACGTATGCTAGTGATGAACTGCGGGAGCTCTTCATAGTTCCAGATCTGACTTCGAATACGAGCTTTCGGCTCAACCGCATTGACCTTCATCATCTTGGGCAAGTGAAGCAAGGCTCCCTTGTATTTTATCGTCCATGTTTGCATGTCATCAATAGTAGCATGCAATTTCATCAAGATATGTACTCTTCTAGCACATCGTCATTGCCATCCATTGAGATGGACGACTGCCTTATGCACGGTACCAAACTTGGATTACAATGCTCGCATAATTGTGTCAAGGGACAATACTTTATCTAGTATTGCCTTCTTCAGTTTTTCTTGGGCAGACATTGTCACCAAGTCTCCTCCTTGCTTGGTCGTCTGTAGTTCCTTTGGCATTCGCTCATTCTTAGTTATCAGAAAGTGAACACTTGAGCTAATGGTTTTGGCATACACTCTAGTTGCATCGGCCAAGGTTGTTGGATGTTTTCTCACATCAGTAACGATCACTCATTCTTCAACTTGCGCATGGGATGTATGATCCTCTGGAGTTGATACTCTGCGAAACTGCACAACTCTATGTTGAGATTCGTCGAACGAGATGTTTTGCATCTCTCCTTTCTGTTGATCACCAAGGATCTCAGTGCCTCCTTGGTAACTCTAGACTTTCTCATCATCTAGATGCATTGAAGTGGTGAGTCATCCTCTTTATGGTGAGGTATGAGGTCGGTGTCCTGTTCCAACTCCTGTTGCTCCATGTCTACATCCAACAGTTGTTGAAGTGCTTGTTATATGTCATGAGCAAAGTCTTACTCCTACGATGGTTCACCTTATTCACCCGATGCCAGTTGTTCTGATGAATCAACTAATTGTATGGGCATTGCTTCATTTGTTTGCACATGTTGTGCCCTCTATTGTATCTGTTGCTACTACGCTTCCCTCTCTTGTTTGTGCAACTCTTGTTCCTTTCAGAGTTGCTCCCTCAGTGCATGCAACTCCTTCTCTACTTCTTCCATCCTTACCTTATCCCTCTGCCTCTACACGATTCGCATGTCGTGTTGATGCCTCTATAGCCATAGCTTTTTTCTCTACTAATGGGTCTGCTCAAAACTTGCAGCTCTGCTCCTCCTCCATGCAATTGACAATCTTCCTCTTACCTTTGTCGCGCACTGGTATGCTTGCTTCTCTTGCTACGTCTACTGTTGCTATCCATGATGTTGCTTCATTTTGCTTCGCTAACCACTCCGTAGCAAAGCCAACCTATTCATTGGGTCTGGAGAAACTGTAGAAATATCTCCATTGGTCCTGCTCGACCCAATGACATTCCCCATGGATCCAGTTGAACTGAACTCTTGTGCAGTGATATTTCACAATGCAATGTGGGTCATATGGGTTGTAACTTCGGAGCTCGAGTGGGTACTTCTTCATTTGTTATGCTTCGACATCCACTTGCTTGATACTTTGTATCTCATATAACCCAATCCACAATGGAAGAGCGGGCCATGGTGCCTTCTTCTTCCGGTGCAGTCTAGCTGTGAATCCTGCCGAGATGTGATAAGTTACTTCTCGCATGACAAGTATGTCCAAGGCAAACTTCGGTAGAATATGCAGAGGATTCTCAGTGCTGAACATTCAGATGAACGTGCCAGACAGTGAGGCATACCAATCAGCAATGCCTATCAATGCCTCCATTGCTTCCTTTTACATGCAAGGTGGATCCTATTCGAATATCATCTTGTACGCTAGGGTGAAAAAATGATCAGATAGTCGTGTGATTATTCCTCTGAAGCTACATTCAGAAAACAACTTGAAACATGTGTTCACAGTAGCCTCCGTCGATGACCATGCCCACTCCAAATCCAGGAACTCCTGTCAGGCACAGACTACATCTAAGATGCAGGCGGACATGTAAATCTCTGCATGCATACCTTCGGGTGACTGTCGAGCCTTCGTTACTTGTTCCTTCAGCTGATGAGCCAACATGTCGAACCAGTTACATGGTTTTCTTTCTCTAGCTAGTTGGTCCAGTGCGATCACCCAACTCCGTGGGAAGGTTTCTGTGCTTGCTTGGCCATACAGGTTACATGAAAATATGACTAAGTAATTGGTACACCTTCCTTAGTATCTTTTTCTTGTAGATCTGGTTGGTTGTCAACTTGAATCGAGTCGGCTCCTTTACCTAGTTCTTTAGAATGTCTCTGGAGTTAGCATTGTTGTTGCGTAAGCTTAATGGAGTCTTCATGTTAGTCATGGGCTCTGACATCTGATACATCTCATTTTAATCTCATGCCCAGAAGGTCGCAAGCTTCATCCCACTGGCACTGCTCAAGGTCATCATCTCGGGATCAGTGTGAGAGACAATCTAGTGTATCATGTCTGTGCATGGGAACGCGGGGTATTTGCATACAATCCAATACAAGCTAGACATGTGAATGTTCACGTACACCTGACTGTCTTCTAGGCCTTCCTCAAAAGTGCTTGCAAATGCTTCATTGACCTCTTGCACTTCAGTTTGATGTCCCTGTCTAGATACAACTTTGTATCTTCATATATCGGTAGACTAGAGGACACTAGCTCAACTACTGCTCCAGCTGCATTTCAGTCAGTGTCCTGTGATCTCGCTCTCTTGGAAGCCATTGATCCTGTACTCCTAAGAGGCGGATGAACACCTGAAAGATATGGAGACAAGCAACATGCATGGCAGGAAATCTGTCAGCAAAAACCAAAGCAAATTCGAGGAATGACACAGCACATACCTGGGGAACTGATGGGAAAGATTGCGTAATTTCTTCTGGGAGGTTGGGTGACTGGCTGCCAAAAATGCGCAAAAGGAAGTATGGGTTGTCTAGGACGAAAGACTAGCAGCTGGAGTTGCGTAATGTGTAATCTAGAGTGGCTATTGACTGTTTCGATTGCGTCGTGCACAATTCCAGCTAGGAGTGACTGCAGGCTCAGGGACTGCATTACGCAATTTTCTAGGGTAGCAGTCATTGTCCCTTAGAAATGCACATTTTTGGAGAGGAAGGCAGAGCCTTCCTTTCCCAGATTACGCAATGTTTCCTCAATGAAGGTAGAGTCTGGTCCAAGGTTGGCCCGACTCGCCGACGAGCACCTCAAAGCAAATATGACAGTGAATGCATGGCCAAACTAAGTGAAAGTAGAAGTGATTGACATTCCATGCAAACATCAATGAAATATTCAATAAACAGATCAACATGCATGTGGGTGAAGCTAGTCGTCGAATCGGCGACCGTTCGTGCAAAACAGTTTCATGCATGCAATAGTAGTGAAATAGCAACGAAAACTAAAGCAGAGCTAGGACAAGCTAGTATACGTGTAAACAACAACAAGCGTTCAAAGAAATCAAGCAAACAGCACTCACATAAGCGAAAACACAAAAAGCGACAGAAATGTTGGAAAAGACATGTTGAGGCCACTTACCCATGAATAGCTGAGCTAGATGTGTCGAAGAGTCTTGGATGTGTTGTGGAATGTCAAAGATCCAAGATTGATGTGAAAGAGTGAACTCTAATGCGTTGAATAAATAATTCTTGACCTCATGATGCACATGCCACAAATCTAGGAAAAAGCAACACTTGGAGGAAAGTTTCTAAAAGAACTTTGCATGTAACCTCCAGCTACTAAAAATAGCTCCTTGAATCAAGTGATTCCTTTTGCATATTTCCTTTTTCTATTCTGAAAAAAAGTAAGCCATGCATGCAAGAAAATATTCCTTGGTCCCGGGTGGAACTAGTCAACCAGACTGCTCATGCATGCAGCTGCTCAACTGCTTGAAGGAAATGCGCATTTCTGGCTGGGAGATGGGCTAGCTTCCGAGGAGATTTGCACAATTTCTGGGCAGAGTAGCTGACTTCTACCTAGATTTGCACAAATTCTGGGCAGAGCAGCTGACTGCTGCCTAGATTTGCACAAATTTTGGGCTGAGCAACGCTGCTAGGGAAAATTGGGCAATTTTTACTGTGAGTGTTGACTAGAAGAATTATGCAATTCTGGAGCCCAGCATGCTACCAAATAGGATTGCACAATTTTTGGAGGGAAGGTTGGTTTCCCTCCAAAAATGCGCAATTCTTTGGGGGAGTTTCTCAGCCTGCAGCTTGACCAAGTCCAGGTGAACAGCCTGTGAGGGGAATGCATCAAGTTGTGGTCGAAAGGATGCCTTTGTGCAACAAAAACATGGAAGCTTGTGTACTTAACGAAGCAAGACAAGGTGTTGTGAAAGGTTGGTAGGGAGGCTCCAAAACGAAGCTAAGGAAAAATTTTGGAGGGTGTTTGTAGCCGCTACAACAATATCTTAAGAGATTATTTATAAAAACCCAATGTATGTGATGAGTCTCAACCATAAATTGACTCAAAAGTACTCACAGCAAAGCATATGTCAGGTCTAGAGTTTACCAAGAACATCAGGGCCCCCATAAGTTGTCTATATTCAGAAAGATCTGATCTGCCAATTCAGGATTAGCAGCAATTCCATATAGCTTCTTGAAGTTTAGTTCCATCGGAGTAGACATAGACTTGCATGCTACCATACGACATCTTTCTAACAACTTCATAGTGTATTTCCCTTAAGAAAGGAAAATCTCTCCTAGATTTTACCAAACCTCCAAGCCCAGGAAGTAATGCATCATTCCTGGGTCCTTCATCTTGAATTCGAAATTCAACTCCTTCTTGCATTGATAAATGAGAGAGTCTGCACCAATTAGAAATAGATCATTGGCATACAATACCAAAATAAGTGACATATCTTTTTCAACCTTGAAGTATAGGTTTTGACCAACATAGCTCCTTGTAAATCCAAGCTTCATAAGATAGCTATCAATCCTCTCATATCAAGCCCTAGCGGTTTGGTTCAACCCATAGAGGGCTTTCTTCAACCTGCATACATGTTTCCTTCAATCTTGTACTTCAAACCCCTAAGGTTGTTCCAACTAGACTTCCTCCTTAAGTGATTCATGCAAGAAATCATTTTTGACTTCCATTTGATGTAGATTCCACCCTTGATTGGCAGCAAGAGAAATTATGGATCGAATAGTGGTATATTGAGTGACTTGTGTAAATATTTCATCGTAGTCCACTCCTTCCTTTTGAGAGAAAGCATGAGCCACGAACCTTGCCTTATATTTTTCAACACTTCCATCAACTCCATGTTTAATTTTTTAAATCCCTTTTTAAGTGACCATGGACTTATTGTTGGGTCTAGGAACCACTTCCCATACAGCATTCTTCATGATCAATTCATATTCCTCATGTGAAAATTCGAAACTGGAATCCTATTGCAGCAACTAGAAACTATTCTCCTAATTATTAATTTAATTTAACAATTTATTTGTTGTTTTCTATGGAAAATACTAAATAAATCACACTGCAATCCACACAACTAAAAACTGCAAAAGAACAAACGCTCAAATAAATGCTAGCACACACACATAAAATAACAGAGTTATTTTTGGACAAAAGTCCCCGAAAAACCCCAACTTGGGAAAACCAGTGCAGGAGCTGAGGATTTTATTATTAAGAAGCATTGAAATAATCTAAGTACAATTTGGATGTTGAATACTAGCAATCCTGTAGATAAAATATTGGAAAAAATCTAGTGAGGAATTTTCCTCACCCCACAGGCAAATCCAGGATAGGCTCTAACTGTAGCTCCAAGTGAGTCATCCAAACTGCCTTTGCACTAGCTCTGCGTCACCCTAGCACAATCTCTTTTGCGCTCTGTCAGGGTCCTATATTTCAATAGGATTTGTTTTTACTTGATGATTTTATATTTGAAAAATGTAAATAATGTTTCTTGTTTGAAATTATTTCCAAAAAAAAAAATTAAAAAATAAAAAATAAAAATAAAAAAAATGTAGGGGATAGAAAAAATAGAATAAAGAAAGAATGAAAGAAAAAAAAAACAAAAACCAAGAAAAGACAACACAAAGAAAAAAGAAAAATTTCCCTCTAGGTAAGCAAGTCCATATGCCACCAGAAAAAGCAGAAAATCCATGAAGACATTCATTTATAAATGTTTATATATAAGTGTGTAACTTGTTTTAATGCCACTTAGAAATTAATTGTTCATTTAATCGTACTGGTTAATCATGATTAAACTTGATCAAATAGGTTAGGTTAGGGAAATAAATCAACCATCTAGCTTAATCTTGGTTGAAATGGTTAGTTAGATTAGAGAAAAGTTAGCCAAACTGTCTAAACTTGGCTAAACTTGGATTAAGTATTTCAACAAAATTTCATATTATTTTAAATAGGAAAAATAAAATAAGGGGCTTTATAGACAAAATGTGCCCTTAGGGTTAATTATATGTGTTTTAGAATATTAGTCTTGCTTATAATAATTAATCGTGTCATTTAAACACGATTAACGATTTGTAATAATGTGTTGGCGCTAATGTTTGGTTTTTATTATAAATTCAAAAAACGACAAAAATGCTTTTCCGTTATGTGATATATTGGGCGCACAATTCGATGGTCACGATCTACCCCTCCCGGATCAACGGCAGGGGATCGTTTTCGTCCCCCCAGTCCATCCTACCGTTATCGTTGGGTGGATTCTGAAAAGCAGTAATTAAATCCCTGGGCCCTACGCTACGTGGCGGTCGCTCGTGACTTGCCCCCCCCCCCCCCCACGCGCGCCTAAAGCCACATACCACTACCCCCCTCCGAAAATCGCATCTCTCTCCTCCACTCCCGCCAACGGTCAACCACATCAGCTCTTGTATCCTACTCCCCGCTCCCGTCATTGTACCACATGTCTCTCCCTCATTCGCATATCAACCTATTCGTTACACAATAATCTCGTTGCACTCTCCCATTACAATTAACCGTTTTCTCATTTATGCCATAATCCACCCGTTCTGTAATGAATCTGCGTGCAACGGCGACCAATTCGATCGCTATAAATAAAACCTGGTAAACCCACGTTGTCTTCATTTACATTGTTGCTTGTTTGACTTACAGATACTGATCTCTGAGATCCTATCACGCATTCACCACCAGCGCCTGTCATTTCCTGCAACTCAGCGCTAAAATTTCCTAGCTAGGTAGTGTTCTGATCAAATCTTTGTCCTCTCTTTTGTCTTTCCACAATTTACATACATGGCACCCAAGGGAAAGGGTAAATATTCCAATCCCAAACTAAATGATGAAAATCCTATGTCCTCTACCACCCCGGACCTCAACCTTTTACCCCTGGCTAACCAGTATTACAAAATTGTTGATACTGAGTGCGAATTCGACTTGTTTGATTTACACCACTGGTTGAAGCAAAATTATCTAAACCAGGGGGTGACATCAATCTTTGGGAATCCCTATTGTCCATGTTCATGTTTTGACAAGTCCACCATTTTCATGACTTCATCATGTGGTGTTAAGCTAAATATAATCCAGTTTAGAGAACCATTGTGGCCCAAAATGGAGACATTATGGTCACTATTTCACCAGAAACCATAAACCAAATGTTATTAATTCCTAAAAATGATTCTCTCATTCAATTTTCTGCAACTTCCCTAATGGATCTCTATCACAAACTCACTTTCCCTCAGAGAGCACAAATCTTTGATATTTTCCTCCCAAAGGATGCTCAGCTTCCCGATAAAATCCCCCCTTGTCTGTCTTCTATGTTCCTAGAAAAAACTAAACAAATCATCTCTTCAGTGTCTTGCCTTTTAGGGTACCATTCAGACTAATGGGTGGATGAGCCTATTCTAAGTTTTCTTTCCATTTTTTCTAAGGAGCATAAGACAGCATTCATGTTTAATTTTAGTCACTTTTTGGTTGATAATATGCATGAGAAATTGATGCAAATCACTATCGAAGGCATGTTCAAGTATCCATATGTATTAGTTTACATGTTCCTTTTTCAGCAAGATGACAAATTTCCAATAGCATTGCAAAAGTAAGATGATCAAGGAGTCAACTAGTCAGTAATAGAGTGGACCTCATTGGTGAGAATAAATTCAATGGAATTCAGTTTTATAGATTTCATAAACATGTTTATTCATACAGTGGCAGGGTGTCTCAACAGTCATATTGAACCAAGGATTAGCTCAGAAATTAAGAGGATTTTGCACCTAAGTCAGAAGACCAAAACTGAAGACTGGTATTTGTACCAAAGCTATACAAAAATAAGAGTACATGGGTGTCAACTACCCCATACAAGTTTCCCAAATATGTTCCAATGAGGATCTTTTCTCTGGAATATGTTAGGCAAATGATTAACATGGATGAACTCCATTTTGTTTCAGTAAAAGAAAATCATAGTTCAAAATTAAGTCACAAGTGGGACCTTTTATATGTAATAGCAGAGCAGCAAGGAATGAGGCAGATTTAGTCCTTAAACAAATGAATTTCCACCCAAGTTTTACCTGGTCATATGACCCCTTCAGTATAATGTATAATTTAAGTGTGGAGCACAAAACCACACCTTATAATCATACCCCCAGACCAGAGATCGAGAAATTCATGAATCAAGACCAGCGGGAGGAAAACACAATAAAAGAAGCAGAGGAGAAGACTCTATGAACAACCACCTCCCAAAATTCGGTGCCTCAAGAGAAGCAGAAAAAAAGACCAAGGGAAGAAAGATCTTCACCAGTTACAAAAATCAATGCCAAGGAATTCATTATTGATTAGAAAAGGCAGAAAACTGACCATAAAATAGTCACCATTCGGCATGAAGAAGGGCAGGAAACCATTGTCATGATTGGTACACAAGTCTCAACAGGGTTAGAGGATCTTTTCTCTGCAACTCCATCCTCCTCGACCTCATAGGATCCTTTAGAATTAGTACAATCAATAGAATTGGGAGATAATCAAGATGAGCCAAACATCTTCAATAAATTTCTGAAAATCAAGCAGAAGAATGAATCACTCAAGGCCGACACATATGCTCAGTTTTGGAAACATGCCTCTACTTCATAGAATAGGTTATTAATAGCATTTGATAGTGAGAAGGGAAGAATGCAGATGGAATTTTTACAAGCTCAAGTGTCATTCCCAAAGTCCCCTTCAAATTACAAGAAGATTATTTTTTCATTTGATGCAAAGCATATACATTGTATAGATCAAATGGATATGCATAGACAATCTGGAGAAATGATTTTCTCCACCATGACCAACACGGCTATGATAGCTTCAAAGTTAAGGACATCACTTAGTAATGTCCAATCACAGTTAAATCTGGAGAAAATCTCCTCATTAGAAAAAGACAACAAAATCAAATCACTTGAGGACCTAGTGATCAAATTGGGTTATGATCCCAGTGATGTTAAAGCAGTGGAAGAAATCCTGAAGAAAAAGAATACAGATATAGTAGCACTTAGAAAGCATCTTAAATTACCATCTACAAAGGATCCACAACCAAAAGAGATAACAGAAAATGAGCAGGATAAAGAAGACATGCTCAAACTCATCATTAAGAAAAATGTACAGATTAAGGATATGGAAGAGAAAACAGAAAAGTTACTGAAAGAAAAAGAAGATGTTGCACAATTGGCTACGACTACAATCACAACTATACCGATTTCTGTTGTAGGAACAGCCAAGGATTCTACATTAGCATCAAGTGACCTGAACAAACTCATGCGGGACTTGTCTCTTCATAGACAAGATAATGACAAGCTAAAGAATAAATTGAATAATCTGGAAGAACATAAGTTGAAAATTAACATCTTCTATGTAGCTGAGTTGCAGAAATCTCACCAGCTTGCCCAGAAAATTGAAAGATTGGAAAATGAGTCACTGATGGCTCAGAATTTGGCACAGGCTAGGGAAAATGTTTTTCTTGAAATTAGTCAAGCCATCACTGATATTTAGTCATCCATTTAGATCATTTTTTAGCAAGAAGAGCTGATAGAAATATCTAAGACAACAATAAAGCACGTTAGAAATGCCCTAGGACACAAACCAAATGAGGCCACAACCATGATAAAAGTGTTGAATTCAAAGACCATATCAGAATTAGAGAAGATGCAGATCATAGACAGGACAGAGACTATCTTGGATATCAAGAAAGTATTGGAGAAAAGAAACTTGATGACCCAATTGGAGACCAAAACTTCGACTCTGGAAAATGTTGTCTAGAGATTTCACACCAAGTTCAACTTATTGAACCAGAGAGAATTACCAGGATTAGTAGCACCAGATGAAAGATTGATCGGCTTGGAGGATTACTATCAAAAACTCTATATCATTTCTACAGATAAATCCAAATTTGCAGGTATCAAGGGACATATCACAGGGAAATCTTTCATAGAAGGATTGGAGTTTGATTTAACTATCAAGCATGAAATCAAACACATCTTCATCAAAAAGCCAACCTTTTAGAAGTATACTGAAGTCGATGAAGTGTATAGAAAGTTACTCAATATTTCAATCCCCAATGATGAAAGATGGGATCAATTGTGTGACACCATTGAGTGAAGTATTTTTATCTCCAACAGAGAAACAGCAAGGAAGAACATTTTGAGGCCAAGTCATCAACAGTTTTCATCAAGTTAGTACTAGCGGATCGAGTAGTTAGAAGATTCCTAAATTTTTCTACTATTTTTGTAATTAGTTGTTAGATATTTTAGGATCCTATCTTGATATTTTGAATCAATATATTTTGTAAATTTTACTGTAAGTACTTCATAATTCGAATTATGAAGGATAGGGATTAGTTTTGAAGGAAGGAATTATATTGTAAAGAAGCTCACAGAGCTACCTTTGATCATATCTCAGTAATACAGCTCAAGCATTACAGCATGTGAAAAACAAAGAAAACATTCAATAGAGAGAGATGCACTTCACCAATGAAATTATTCTAAGAAGAGTACAAACAGAATTTGTTTAAAAAGTACACTTTGTATCTGACTTATGAATAATTTCCATGTTTCTTCTGAAAATTAAAAACAGAATTCTTAATTGTATGTTTATTAATTGGATTGCTTTATCTATTTCTTCTCTCACGCCATAAATATTAAAGGATCTAGTGAATTTGTCTACCCTTCCCTGTAATTTTAGCCTGTAAACTTTGTGTTTGATCAACCTAAACTTGTGACTCCATTTCCCAATGGCCTAATTCCACTATCTCAACCCAACAATACATAAAACCCAAACCTTAACATGATAACTAGCCTAATATCATTAGTAAAACAAAGCTAAATCATAAAGAAAGATCCCTCCCTGAAACAGGAAGGGATGGATTCCCAATTTCCAAAGTGGTCCTAAGGTTATCTCTGTGATTTACTCTGCAACCTCAAAAATTACGGAGTGATAACACGCTCAGTCTAGATCAACCTCTCCTCAAGTCGTCAAGTCTATTTTTGTCTGGGAAAATGTCTGTCCTGGTCCCCCGAAACCTTTGTCCAACTTCTAGCACTAAAACTCGATTTTCCCCAACATAATAGAAACTGCCTCTAGAGGTTGTTGCACTACCCCAGCGGCAACCTCTCTGTGGTTGTTCTGCCTCTCTACAAATGCACTCACCGGATCTAGAAACATTCCTCCAGCTTCACTATATTTTCCTCTCTATCACTACTTCGATCTCTATCTCTCTCTCTCCAACAACTGACTGTTGCCACTCTGGAAATCGATCTGCCAATAAATCGAATTTCTCAAGTGTATTCTCCATCACCACATCGACCTCCTCTTATATATCCTCTGTTGGAGCACCAATGGGTTGTTGAAGAAAGTGTAACTAGGTTCAATCTTCATAGATGTACTTTTGATATTTGTATTTATTCAAGAAAAGAAATATTATTTTTGTTATATGTATCAATGAGTTTCTTGCTCATTGAAATAGTTCTATCACATGTTAAAGTGTTATAGGTGAGTCAAATAGTCAAAATAAAATTTTGAATACCTTAAGGGCATGTTACACCATGTATATATTTGTATAAGAGTCAAATAATATCTCTCCAAGCAAAGTCAAATTCCTCTCCATGCAGTGACATCATCCAAGAAGCAATTCCAAAGCAAAAGAAGTGAAGTCGGCCTATTGTCCTCAAGTCATCCTAAAGGAGGGACAATCCTCTATATATAGAGGTTTTCCACTCCTCCAACGATAAGCCTATAATACCTCTGAAATCAGTGAGGAGGAGGACAAGTTAAGAGTGAAGGGAAAGCAAGTTTAAGGAGCCTCTAGTGCAGGGCACCAAGGAGAAGTCTAACTAAAGTTGAAGGGATTGTTTTTAGGGTGAAAAACAATCACATATGCGAGAAAAGAAGGGTAGTCTGCAGTCATAACAGCAGCAAGATCACATTCATACATATCTTATCGTTTGGGCTAGTAACTTAGGCCTATAAGGCCTCCTACTCAAGCAAAGAAGAGGGTATCTCAAGTGAAGGAGAAAGGAGCCAAAAGTATAAGGGAAACCTCCCACACATGCAAGGAATTAGGGTTGCAAGTCTCCAACTACACATCAAGAAGAATCTTGTTTGGAAAGGAGAAGGAAAGTATCATCATAGGTGAAGGATCTCACTAAGTATCCAAGATAACTCTCTCTTCTAGAGCTCACATAACAAGGTCTATCACCAGTTACTGGAAGCAATGTTTTAAAAACCGTTTTTAAAAACCGGTTACCGGTCTAACCGGCCGGTTAGCAAGGCCGTCGGTCAGAACCGGCCAAAAAACCCGGTTAGAAAGGCAGTTTTACCAATTTTTGGCCCTAACCGGTGAAAACCGACCGGTTTAGGACGGAACCGGCCGGTTTTAGGCATGCCCACCATAACTTGCAAAAAGCGGATTTATGCCTATGGTTTAGGGGTTTTGGGGGGGAACTAAGGGTGTTTTCCCTCCAAAAACACCCTCTCCAAGCTATAAGAGGCCCCTCTCACTCTCATTTGTCTCACACAACTGATTTGGAGTGTTTGTGAGTGTTTGTGAGTTTGTTTGTGAGCTTGGAGAGTGTTGAGGTTTTGCTGAAGTAGTCATCTTGGAGTTGGAGTTGG
>APFE031381154.1:107119-144001 GCA_000404065.3 Pinus taeda
ATGTAAAGCCATGTGGAGCACCAAATGAAATAATAGGGCATATTAGGGCAGAATACCTTCAGAAGTTTGAGACTCAAGTCACTGAACCAATAGAGAAGTTTGTGACTGCAAAGCTTGGGAGTGGAGACTCAACCAACTGAGTTTGATCATGATGACTGAGACTCATGAGAAGTTTAAACTTCAAGTGATAATGTTAATCACTATTATAGTATTACTATTATCATATATGTAGAGTCTACACTGAAGTCTTGTAGTAGGCCACTGGCCCCATAGTTTGTAGGCTTTGTTTTTGCACTCTAGAGGCCATTTAGAGCCTCACTGCTTATGTATTTTGTCGATGATATGTATTGCACTCGATGCCATTTTGATATATTCACCTTTATATGGTATATAAATGAGCAATCTTTGCATATTTTGTCTCTATTGGCTTGGAATCATGGTTTTAAATCTTAAAAATAGTTTTTTTCATTAAAAAATAATTATTTAATGTATTTTTCTAAAACCGGTTCGTTTAGACCAAACCAGTCCCGGTTAGACTGGTTCCGGTCGGTAAACCGGTTCATTAGGTGGACCGGTCCGGTCACCGGTTCCGGTTTTAAAAACATTGACTGGAAGAAGAAGGAGGACGAAGTGTCAGGGAACGAAATGCCAGAAGGACGAGGACGAAGTGTCGGGAGACAAAGTGTGGGAAGAAGGAAGGACTTGACTTATGCTTGGAGGATGTTCTTGTCAAATTTATAGGGTTTGGAATTGATTAATAAGATCTTCAATAAGAAAAATTTACGAAAGGGTTTCCCTCTCTAAGAGAGAGAGGTTTTTCCCTGGAAGAGAGTGAACATCTTGTGTTCTTGTTCTTATGTTTTTGGTAGCAGTTTGATGAATTAAACACACATGCATTAATAAGAAGAAGAAGAAGATTAAGCTAACAAGATAAATTGTAAAATAGCTTCAAAAATTGTTATCAAGTAAATAATAATCCTACTGTAACTAATTTCCCTAGATTCTTCAACATGGTATCGAAGCGAAGGTGACACATCAAGGAAAGGACATCTCAAGAACATTCATAAGGTGACTCATGAAGGAATAAAATCTACAAGGTTGAAGCATCAAGCCAATAAGTCTCAATCACATCAAGGAAAAGAAGGTCTACCATCTATCATTCATCAAGTAAGACTACAAAGCAAGGATAAAATCCTCATATAAAGGCACCTACAAGAAGAGAAAATCAAAGAGGGACCTACATCAAGCTACAAGTCATCAAGCAAATCTCATCATCAAGCAATTCCACTTGGAGAAAGAAACTTGAAGAACATCAAGATCTAAGGAAGGCAAGCCATCAAGTCTTCAAGAAGAGAGCAAACCCACTACATCTCAAACTCTATCAAGTAAGTATATATCCCCTTCTGAATATACCTCAATGTATTTTTGCAAGGAAAGCAACAAATTGGTTGGGACCAATAACTTCCTTACATGGAAGAAGAGGATTGATTTACTTCTCAAAGAGAATGAACTTCTAAATGACATCAAATGGAATATCACTATCCCTGCTCAAGAAAAAACTCAAGCCTTAACTAAGAACAATAAGGATGAGACAAGAGCTCAAAGGATTCTAATAGAATATATCGAGGACTTTCTCATTCCTTATGTCTCCAAACTTGAAGCATCAAAAGAAATATATGATAAACTAATAGAGCTATTCTCGATAAGCACAGCTGGAGAAATGATATCTCTACGAAATGATTTGTACAAGACGAAGATATGAAAGGAAGGAATATCTCCATACTTCATGAGGATCTCTGAGATGAGGGATCAACTTCAAGAGCTAGGTGAAGTCATGTCTGACATAGAAATGACAATTGTAGTACTCAATGATCTCCCTAAGGATTAGGGCAACTTCACATCAAGCATATATGCCAAGAAGTAAGCTACCCCACTAATTGAAATATGGTCTGTATGCAAGATAAAGGAAACTAGACTCAAAGCAAAGGATAATGTGGGATCAAAGGAGCAAGCATTTGCAACCATGGCCAAGAGAAAGGGAAAATTTGGCAAATTTGGTCCACGAAAAACAAGCAATAGAGATATGTCCAAAGCCCAGTGCTTTGGATGCCAAGAATATGGACACTACAAAAGGGACTGTCCTAAACTTAAGAAGGACAACAAAAACAAAATAAAATGGAAGAAGCTCACGTAACTCAGGAGGTGAAAAAAGAAGACAAGGAGAAAAATAAGGAAGACCTCCAGATGTCTACTATGACTAAGTCAAACTATTTATTTAAACTCTTCTTTCAAAGTTTTGAGTAGTATAGGAGCATGTAGAAATAGAATAGAATGCATGGTTAAGGATATCATCTAGAATATAGGAGCATGGTAAATCTATCTCAAGGTATTCATGTTGAAGAAGCATACCTATTATAGGACCTCATCCACAATGAAATAATAATTGATCATGATTAAGAATCTTAGAATGCCTCTATCATAAAAAGGAAGAAACATTTGCAGAGTAAGGGTCTTCAAGATCCTCAGATGGAATCTTCAAAAGAAGATTCATAAACAAGAGCATATGTTTCATTGGGAGTCCCATTCATGGGATTCAAGAAAAGGATGATATGCAGGCAAGAAAAGATGAAGCAAGAAGGGCCACACCAAGGAAAATCAAATGAAGTCAAGATGATCAAAGGAGAATCAAGATGAGGTATGTATGCATAAAATTTAAGTAATGTCATCATATATATATTATTTAGTCATGGGAATAGTTCTATGACATGATCAAGTATAAAAGGATATCTTTCACCAATGGCATGCTCGAAGGCATGTACTACAATGCAATGAAGGTCAACATGAATAGGTAATCCCACAAGGAGTATAAGGTGGTTGACTAATCTATCCAAGAAGAAAATGAAGAAAGAGATCAAGCATGTGAAGAACACCATTGTCACAAAGAATCACAATCTGACAAGATATATTATGGACATCTCCTGAAAGCAGGAATAACAACTCTAACAAAGGAAGAAAAAGATCAAAGGACCCTTGACACCTATGAAGGCCTTGGAGATGTGAAGAAGCAGATAACTGATTCAACTCTACCAATATGTCAAGATGAAGAAGTAATCCAACAAAAGCACTATTTGATGTTGAAGCAATATCAGGATGAAGTCATGAAGGGCTACTAGATCAAAGTATGGGAACAAGAAATTACAACTAAGCATCCATGTGAAAAATATTTTGAAGCATAGGAGATGAAAAAGGAGTAGTCAAATGACAACAAGACCTGATATATATCAAGAAGGCCACTTTCCATGAAGGAAGCAATGACATGACAAACCAAGAAGGAAAGTGATCAATGGTCGAGTCCCTACCAAGAAGAAGTTTGAACAAAGACTTTATGACATCAAAGGAAAGAATGAAATCAAGTAGCTGAAGGACCCACGAAGAAGAATTTGTTGATGAATGGACAGTTCCCTAGCTAAGAGGGAGTTCTAACAAGTTCCCAATTACAAAGGAACTTGGGAAACTTCCTTGTCAAAGGAAACTTGGGCATCAACACAACATTCTTGTCTTCACTTGGGAAGAAAGAATGGGAGGATTAGGTAATCATCTAGCATCCGATGCTCTTTGAGGATGTGTAGGGCATCCAAGAGAAGAGTAGGCAAGAGGATCAATATTGTTTGAGGGTTGGGAACCCAAGACAAGAATATTCCTAGAAGGTCATACTCAGTGAACGCCTGGGTGGGTATGTACCTTGAGATACAATGACTAAAGTGTCTATAAGTCATTGGTCTCGTGAACATTGTGCTATAATCTTATGAGAGATAGAGTTTCTATTCAAAGGCCTTGCTATGAACAATGTTTGGTAACTATGATGCTATAACAGATGGATTGCCAATCTGGTTTCTCTTATGTAAATTCTTCAAGACTGAAAAATAGCCAAACACCTTGTAATGATTTATGAATACCTCCCTAGTTAAGAGGGGGTGTTGGAGAAAGTGTAATTAGATTCGGTCTTCATAAATGTACTTTTGATATTTGTATTTATTCAAGAAAAGAAATATTATTTTTTTTTAATTTATCAATGAGTTTCTTATTCATTGAAATAGGTCTAGAACATGTTAAAGTGATATAGGTGAGTCAAAGAGTCAAAATAAAATGTTGAAGACCTTAAGGGCATGTTACACCATGTATATATTTGTATAAGAGTCAAAGAATATCTCTCCAAGTAAAGTCAAAGTCCTCTCCATGCAATGACATCATCCAAGAAGCAATTCCGATGCAAAAGAAGTGAAGTTGACCTACTCTCCTCAAGTCAGCCTCAAGTCGGCCTAAAGGAGGGACAATCCTCTATATATAGAGGTTTTCCACTCCTCCAACAACAAGCCTACAATACCTCTGAAATCAGTGAGAATGAAGACGAGTTAACAGTGAAGAGAAAGAAATTTTAAGGAGCCTCTAGTGCAACGAACAAAGGATAAGTCTAACCAAAGTTGAAGGGATTGTTTTTAGGGTGAAAAACAGTCACACGTGTGAGAAAAGAAGGGTAGTATGTGGTCATAACAGCAGCAAGATCACAGTTATACATATCCTATCATGTGGGCTAGTAACTTATGCCTACAAGGCCTCCTACTCAAGCAAAGAAGAGGGCCTCTCAAGCGAAGGAGAAAGGAGTAAAAAGTATAAGGGAAACCTCCCACACATGCGAGAAACTAGGGTTGCAAGTCTGCAACTACACATCAAGAAGAAGCTCGATTGGACAAGAGAAGGAAATTATCTTCATAGGTGAAGGATCTCATTAAGGATCAAATATAACTCTTTCTTCTAGAGCTCACATAACAAGGTCTATCACCAGTTGTTGGAAGGAGGACGAAGTGTTGGGGAATGGAGTGTCAGGAAGGTGGAGGACAAAGTGTCAAGGGACAAAGGGCAAGAAGAAGGAAGGAATTGACTTGTGCTTAGAGGATATTCTTGTCAAGGGTCTAGGTTTGGCATTGATCAATAATAAGCTTCAATAAGAGAAATTTACGAAAGGGTTTTCCTTTCTAAAAGAGAGAGTTTTTCCATGAAAGAGAGCCAACATCTTGTGTTCTTGTTCTTATGTTTTTGGTAGCAATTTGATGAAGTAAACACACATGCATTAATAAGAAGAAGAAGAATATTAAGCTAACAAGATAAATTGTAAAAGAGATTCACAAATTGTTATCAAGTAAAGAGGAATCCTACTATACCTTATTGCCCTAGATTCTTCAACACGGGCAAGATTAAAACTTAATCAATGGCTAGGATCATCTCTGGATCAATCTGTGTGAGTTTCTAGATGATTCTCGCCTTGACTTAATTAATACTGATTAATCATATTCCCTAAGTTTAGATTAAAGGAATATATAAAAAACGGTTAATAATCTAATTAAGTCATTTCTAGGCAGAATTTCTAGAAATGATTTCTGAGTTTTGGATATCTCATGTATTCTAGCCTCTCCACAAAATTTCAAGGCCAGAACATATATGATGCTACAAAAACTAACACTCCCTCTTAGCGAGGAATGTGTTCTAGTGCTACTGCACACCTTGTAGCAGCACCCTATCTTTGTATCATCTCTTGTTATGTTGTTGATGTATGGCCATACTTCCCACCAACCACTGGGCAACTCTCATATATGTTTCATATGTGTTGTTGACATTTCCATACAACTTCCAACGCTCCATCTTCCCTACAACTCCCTCTCATTTGTTGCTACTGCAACTACAACATCTACAACTTAAAAGCATCCAAAATATTGAATCAATTGTGATCACTTTAATGCATTTGTCACCCGAGTCTCTGGCTGCTACTAGTATCTGCACTATCACTAAATAATCTGCACTATTGCCAACTCTGCACTGCGCTCCCCAAGCATTTGACTGCTACTAGTCTCTGCAATTGTCACTCTGGCATCTGACTACACCAACTGTTATTGATCCATCCTATTACTGAGTATTGTGGGCCCCCGTAGCAAGGTATTGATCCATGAGGTGGACTCCTCAAGGATTCTGCGCATCTATAGCGCTCTAGGGCTAGAGCAAATCCTATCGATCTTTGTTGAAGTTTCTTGTTGGTCATGCTTCTCCTCCTTGTCCTTCTTCCTGAGAGGACACTAGGCATTGTAGTGACTGAGCTCACCACACCTGAAGCACTTGACCTTCGACGGGTCCTTCTTCTTCTTCCTCTGCTCCCTATGTCCCTGACTGGGACCCTTTAATGTAAGGGCTACATTCTCCTCCTACTTCATATGCTTTGATCCGTTGTTGTAGCCACTGATAGAGTTCTTTAGAAGATCTCCCCTTAATTCCTCCTACTGCAAATCAGCGCACATCCTATCCCACCTTGGCAAGGTATCTCTACCCAAGATACTTTGGAGGAATACCTGCCACTCCTCTGAGACATTGTTGAGTGCCAATCACACTAGCTTCATGGTCTGAGGCGTTGCCCCAATAGCTGCAAGTTGGTCTCGGATCTCCTGAATCCTAGTGAAGAAGGGTTCTATGCCTTCCCCCTTCTACATCCTAATGCACCTCAGCTTCTCCTCTAAGTACATATTTCGCCACTCGTAAGTACCTTGGTATAGCATGGAGAGGGTCTCCCACATCTCTTTGACAATATCTTTGCCAGCTATGTGTGAGATAATATGATCGCGAACTCCATCTAGGGTCAAACTCTTCACCTGTGACATCTCTTTTTGTGTTCTTTCAGTTGATCTGCATCCGTGCAAACTGTTACCACTGCATCAATATATGTTTTCAAGCCAAATTCATCTAGAATGAAGAACATCATTGCCTTCTAGATGACATAGTTGGAAGCTCCATCCAGCATATCTTGATCACGAAGCCCAACAATGGTCATCTCAACGATCTGTCAAAAATTTCTTCTTTCCTTATGCTCATCAACTACTCTGCTTTTTACACTCCCTTCTGAAGTGAGAAGAATCTGCTCACAACAACTGTTGATCTGCAAGGAAAATTTGAACTTCTTGAGACTAGAAGTTCCCCAAGGAAAATTTTCCCTCTGTGTCTGCACTTCTTCCTTCCACCAGACGTTAGTTTTGCTTTAGCAAACTGATGCAAAAACCACTACGTCGAGCTAGAGATCTGCTTAACGAAAAATATGGGTCACTCCCTCTACTTACGGAATCACTTGATCTGGTAGGATCAAATTTTTCTGCCCCTCACTGAGAAAAATTGAACCTCCTCAAGTAACTCAGCCTCTTGGCAGAATGACTGCGCTGCCCTTGGGAATTTTGACCTATTGTCCACAATGAGCAGCGAAATTCCTTCTCTCTTCGCCTCTGAGATCTCCGACTAATCAACTGCACTCTGATACCATGCGAAAATTCCAAACAAGAATCCTATTACAGCAACTGGAAATTATTCTCCTAATTGTTAATTTAATTTAACAATTTATTTATTGTTTTATACAAAAAATACTAAATAAATCACACTGCAATCTACACAAATAAAAACTGCAGAAGAATAAACGCTGGAAGAAATTTTAGCACACACATAAAATAACGCAATTATTTTTGGACAAAATTCCCCGGAAAAACCCAACTTGGGAAAACTGATGCAGCAGTTAAGGGTGTTATTATTAAGCAGCATTGAAATAATTTGAGCATAATCTAGATGTCGAATACTGGCAACCCTGCTGAGAAAAGACTATAAAAAATATAGTGAGGAATTTTCCTCACCCCACAGGAAAATATGGGCTCTGACTCCAGCTCTGATCATCCAAACTGCGTCTTTGTTGGCTCTACATCACCCTAGCATAGTCCCTTTTGCGCTTAGTTTGGATAAACCCCTCCTCAAGACGTTTAGTCTATTGTTGTTCGGGAAATTGTCTTTCCTAGCCCCCCAGAACCTTTGTCCATCTTCTAGCACTAAAACTCGGCTTTCCCCAATAGAATTAAAATTGCCTCTATAGGTTACTATGATACCCCAACAGTAGCCTCTCTGTGGCTCTTTTTCCTCTCTACAATTTCACTCACCAGATCTGGAAATCTTCCTTCGACTTCATTGCCTCTGCCCCTCTTTCACTGCTTCGATCTCTAGCTCTCTCTCTGGAAACTGAGCGTTGCTACTCTGGAAATCAATCTACCAAGAAATCGAACTGCTCAAGTGTATTCTCCATCACCACATCGACCTCCTATTATAATCCTTCGTTGGAGCACCAACGGCCAAGATTAAAATTTAATCGATGGCTAGGATCATCTTCGGTTCGATCAGTGTGAGTTTCTAGATGATTCTCAACTTTGCTTAATTAATACTGATTAATTAACCATATTCCCTAAGTTTAGACTTAGGAAATGTTTAAAAAATGGTTAATAATCTAATTAAGTCATTTCTAGGTTGAATTTCCAGAAACGATTTTTGGGTTTTGGAGATCTCATGTTATTCTAGCCTCTCCACAAAATTTCAAGGCTAGAACACATATGATGCTACAAAAACTAACACCTCAGACATAGCATATTTCCATACTTGGTGCTTCACTACTTCTTTGAAGGTGCAAGGTTGAGTTTGAATAATAGTGCTCATCGAAGCCAAGTACCCTTCATACTTATTGTGCTTCTTACTTTCCCGAAATGGTCCTCTTGGAGCAGCGTGTTTTTTAGCATCTTCAAGCCTATCTTTGAGCCATAGTGGTCTTTTCCTTCAAGTAGAGTGATCACAAGGAGGTAGATCTTGGGCTATCAACATTATGCATAGGCTCATCCATCGAAGGTTCTTCTTGTTTTTTAGCAACATCATCATCCTTTCCTGAAATGGGGAGATCTTTGGCTTTCCTAAGGGAAGTGTCTTCATCAAAGGTGACATCTCTACTTACTTCTACCTCTCTTTAACCAGGAACATAGATTCTATATGCCTTTGAAGCTTCCAACTTATTTATTTTCTCTTTAGGCACATGAAAATACACAGGGCAACGGAAGATTCTAAAATGAGAAACATCAAGTTTCTTACTAGTAAAAACTTCTTCAGGTGTCTTGAAATCCGAAGCTTGATGAGGACTTCTATTTTGAACATATACATTAGTGTTAGAAACTTCTCCCCATAAAAATTTTGGTAAACCTTGATCATAGATCACAACACAGGTGGCTTCCATAATGGTTCAATTCTTTCTTTCAACAACATCATTCTTCTATGGAGTATATGGAATAGTTGTCTCCCTCTTAATGTCAGCCTCTCTGCAAAAGTCATTGAATTCGTTTGATTCATATTCGGTTCCATTGTCAAACCTCAATGTCTTGATCTTCCTTCCTGTTTGATTCTCCATCAATGCTTTGAAAGAACGAAACCACTTGAACACATCATCCTTCCTCTTCAATAAATAAATTCATGTTTTACATGAGAAGCCATCCACAAAAATTGCATAGTATATGTATCCTCCTAATGGACACATTTACAAGTCAGAATGGATCAATTAAGGAGTATCAATTATCTTTCTTTCATTAGAAGGGAATGGTCCCTTTGTATGTTTCCCAGCTGCACAACCTTGAAAAACTCCTTCATGGTTCATATGAAACTCGGGCATTCTGGTGACCATCTTCCGTACCCCACGTAAGGCTTTGTAATGTAAGTGGCCAAATGTTTGGTGCCATAGCTCACATTGAATATAGGTATCACTTGCCAATACTCTTAAAGTACTTCCACCAACTTGATAAAGGCCATCAACCTTAAATCCAAGAGTAAAAGCATCTTTGAAGTTTTTATGCCATACATGTACCTTTCCATCAATGAAAGCTACCTTGAAGCCTTTGTCTTCCATCGTAGAAATAGACACCAAATTCTTTCTTCAAATCAAACACACACATACAAGACTTCCTGAGGATGTATGGTTTGACCATAGTTCAAGTGAAGAGTGACAATTACTATCCCTTTTACGAGGTAGGTGGCATTATCTCCAAGTATAATCTTTAAATTAGTTTTCTTCTAGACTAAATTTGAAAGGGACTCCTTATATCCAATGAAATTCCTTGAGGCTCCACTATCAATTAACCAATGATCCAAAGTATCCAGAGGAGAGACAATACACAGAGCAGAAAAAAGAAATAACTCGCCTGGTTTTTCTACAACATTATTTTCATCATACCTAGTATTTCTTGTCCTCCTGGGAGGTCGATTATTTCTTTCTCGTGCAGCAGAAGCATTCTTCTTTCCTTTATTAGTATACATATTGTTTGTTTGACTGTTATTGCTTTTGTAATTGTTGTTGTTGTTGGTGTCATCCCTTGGAGGTTTTTTCTTGTGAGGACACTCTCTAGCATAGTGGTTAAACCTATTACAATTGTAGCATATTTCTTTGCCTCTTCCTTTGAATCCCTTCTTAGATCCTTGACCTTGTCTCCTTGAATCATTATTCTTTTTAACTTGAGCAAAGAAAGCAGTAGGTCCATTTCCATTGGAGGACTTATCTCTCTCCATCATCCTTCTTTCCTCTTAAGTGCATCTAACCAAATAGCTCATCAGAACCAAATATCTTGTCATTATTGAGAATGACGGTGACAAATGTATCCCATGGTATTGAAAGACCTCCAAGAGCAACAAGAACGAGTTCCCTATCAACAATAACTTCTCCAATTGATAGAAGGTCATTCATTAGAAGAAATTTCAACCTAAAAGTGGCCTCCTAAAGAAAAATCAAGAAATTAATAACAAAAATGCCATGTAAACAATTTTTTAATATTATTTTACTTTTGTCTATGTTCCACAATATTTATTAGCATGAGATTTAATAGAAAAAATTAATATATTATTTCTAATATTTTATTATATGAAACCCTTTAATATAGGGCATTTATAAAATAATTGTCTATATTATTTTATATTTAATTTAAAATTGTCTAATATTTATATTTTATTTTGACGTGTAATATAGTTCATATTTAACTAATTTTTTTTGTGTTTTTTTAACGACATTTTGCTACTACAAAATACAATTTTCCCTGAAATATATTTTGGCCGGAATCTAGTCATTTGTCCTTTCTAGAATACATTTTTTTAATTATTTAACTATTTTGATATTTATTATATTTCGTTATTTTCATATTTACCTATATATTCTCTATTTTTTGCAAAATCGACAATTTGTCCCTTTTGGGAAATATACCTTTTACTATTTTTATATTTAACTATATATTCTTTTTTTTTTTGTTAAGTCCATGTTATTTGTCCCTTTTGGAATATTGTTTTTAAACTATTTAAGCATTTTATATTTAAACTATATTTAGCTATTTATATTTAATATATTTTATATTTTTGGGTAATTTGTCCTTTTTGGAATACATTTTTTAACTATTTAACTATTTTATATTGAACTATAATTGTCTATTATTTAATATTTTAAATGTTTATTATTTTTAATTATTTAGCTATTTTTTGGTGTTTTTTGGACATGGTTATTAATGTCAAGTGAGCCGGCATTTTTAATTTATAATTTTTCAATAATATCAAATTTGGCACTGCATTAATAACTTTTTTTATATTCTAATTCATATGGGTAAAGTAGGTAAATAACATCAATAAAATATTTAAAATATTTCACTGATTTACAAATTAATAATAAAATACCCAAATTAAACAATTTAAAATTATTTAGGACATGTACTTCTTTTTAAATTTGAAGGATTTTGATTGGTTTACATATATGACATGGAAATTACATGAAAATTTCACAAGCACTTTTAGGTTGAAATTTCCTCTAATGCCTGACTTGAGTTATTCTCATGAAATAAGAATGAATGAACTCCCCTTTTTCCATTTTGATATCATGTAACTTGTTTTTAAGAAAAAGGATTTGATTTGCATTGTTCACATTGAACATTCCAACCAACATATCATACATTTCCTTAGAAGTTCCCAAATAAGAAATATAGGCAACCAGATGCTTTTGAATGGAGTCAAACAAAATTTTCTTAGCTTTCACCTCACCTCTTCTATAGTTTATTTCTAGCAACAAGAAGTGCATTTGAAAGAGGCATTACCACTTTCCCTTGCACCTAATCCAATACTTCGTGCTCCTCCAAGGTCAGGTCCAAAGTCATCTTCCATGCATGATAGACAGACTTGTCATTCAGCTTATCCTCGATATTGAAATATGAAGTAGAAGCCATGGAGACTAGTCCTTGTCAACAAATACCTTGGTGATCATTTGATCTCTTACTTGGGCTTGTACTCACCTGAGCTCTAATACCATGTTATTTTTAGAAAACAATGGTATGTTTATGCTTGCAACAATTACCTCAATGTCTTTTTTATTGTCCCAATGTTATTTCCACTTTAATTTCCAATAGCAATCACATAAACCATTAATTCACATTGACAGTAATTGTAGATAGAACATAAACAATGAATGGAGAAGACAAGTCAAGACATGAGAACATCAATATTTGGCTAAAGCCAGGAAAAAACCCCAAGATGGGTAAAACCCTTAATCAATCCTTCTTATTATCAAATATCAAATGTTCAGTAACGATGAAATCCGATAATTTACAATGATGATGAAGTAAAAGACAATCCTTTGACTATCAAATAGTCCACAAAAACCCAAACCAATAGTTGTCCAAACGATGAGTAGAAAACTAACCAAATGTTGCCAAGTGTCACCCTTGAAATGCCTCATGAAGTCTAAACTTCAAAGTGTTACAAGTCTTCGAAATTTGGTCAACTATTGCAAAGTTGACCTATGGTCAACGCAGGTCAATAGGGGTGGTCCAAACCTGTGAGAAGATGCCTAGAATCTCGGTAATTGTGCCCAAGAGCTCGGTCAAAGGAGTTTTACAAAACAACCTTCCTGAACTTGGTCAAATAGTGAGAAAGAGAGCTCGGTCAACGAGAGTCAATGGAGGGAGAGATTGTTGATCAACAGAGAAACCCTACACATGTGCCTCAAAAAATCGTATTTTTCTGCCTAAGAAAAATCCTCTTCTTCTACCTCAGATCCAAACTTCTTGGGATGAGATGTTGTCAGGAGAATGTGCCAAATGAGGTGAATGAATAGCCCTATATATAGTGGTTAGCGTGGGGTGAAGAGACATGTCTTTTCATCCATGAGCTAACATGAAGAGGAGCCGACTTGAGCGACTTGAAAATGAAGCTTTTGTAGGAAGACAAAATTTCCAAAATTCTCAATGATGAGTGATGCCATCAAGAGCTCTTCAAGGGTGTAATATTTCATAAAGAGAAGCCTTCCAAATGAGGGAATTGATCCCTAGTTTCCATCTTTAACAATAGGGAACCATGTTCGTTGGTCTAAAATTAGGTTTAAATGATGTCTTGTGATCTATCATTCTTTTTGTATTACTTCCAATAACAATCTTATATAAAAACATCAACATAACTAGGTTTTGATACTTCTTAAGATTTTTCTCCAAGATTATAGCAATTGTGAGGGAGTTAGAGGTGGATATAGGAAAAATACCTACTTCCCTCCACATTTCCTCTCTTGAATAAATAGTTATATAAGCATTATGCACCTGAACTATGTTACAAAAATGGGGAAATAGAAAATTAAATGGAAAATGGTAATAGAGAAAGAAATGAGGCAAGTCAAGAAACAGGCCTCTTTGTCAAGTTTCTAGTAACATAGCTCTCAATGTCTTTTGCCTCTTTCAATTTAAACACTCCTTTACACATAAAATCAAGCATATGACATCTAAATATTAAGTTCCATCATAAGCATGCAAACACTACTCCAAAAAAATGATTTCAAGCCTTTTAATGTTCATGGTAACCAAGGGAATTTTGTCCCTATAATCATCAACTATGAGAAATGTTGATGCCACACAATCATTCTAGACATTGATTTCCTCCTCCACAACTTCTAGTCCATACGCAATTTTTTCATGGTACAGTCTTCAACCTTACCTTTGAACCAAATTCATTAATGTCTAATTTGAAAGTCACCACTAGCAACTAATAATACAATGACTTGACAATAATGTTTGCATAAATCTTTAGTATATCAATTTATAAAAGATTCCTTCCAAATTATTTTTGCATTCACTTTGGACAATAATATATTTGACATATCGACTTCCGCACCAATAATAACTCTAATTTCAAATAGTGCATTAATAATAACTTTTAGGGGCCTTGGGACTCTACTCTCTAAAGCTAAAGCAAATAAAGATTATATCTTTCGACAATTATTCTTTTCTTTAATAGGAATTTCAATGTAACCTACAAAACACTCAGTTTAAACAATATGCAGTATTTGTTGGCATTCTCTATATGTTGTAAGATATATTCCATTACATCCATCTTCATGTTTTTCTAATACATAAATTTTATGAGATATTTATTTTCTCAACATAGTCATTACCTCAACAACTAAACATGAAACACAAAAATGTTTGGTTCTTTGACATTAAAGAAACATATGGAACAGACAATTTGTCCTCATAATGTAGGAGCTCATCTTTCATCTATAATATATCCATGAAATATCCCTTAAATTGAGATTGAAAATAACATCTCCTATAGTAAGACTATGTAACACACAATAAAAACAATGTGCAGTTTTTGTTGGCATTCTCTATATGTTATAAGATAGTCCATTACATCCTTCTTCATGATTTGCTAATACACAAAATTTATGAGATACTTCATAGACTTTCTCGACATAGTCATTACCTCAACAACTAAACATGAAACACAAAAATATTTTGTTCTTTAACATTAAAGAAACATATGGAATAAGCAATTTGTCCTCATCATGTAGGAGCTCATCTTTCATCTAGAATATATCCATGAAATCTCCTTTGAATTGAGGTTGAAAATAAAATCTCCTACAATAAGACTACATAACCATTTCAAGACCACCATGATTTTATTTACTTCTAGTACATCTTCACTTACGTATCATAATAACATATCTACAACTACATTGATTTGGCTTTGATTGAAATTTGTAAAACAAGAAAGAGAATGTAGAATAATTTGAACATGACTATGCTCTTAGTAGGAATTTTTCCTTGTGGATTGTCCTATTATTAAAACTGTAATTATTCAAATAGTGTATCAACATTGTCCCTCATGAATGTTGGCTAGGTCACATATTTGATCATATTCGGGCAATTTTTCTTACAATCATTTCTTTCAGATTTCATAGGCATTAATTTTTCTTTTTTCTACTAGGGTGCAATTACCCCAGTAATATTTGTGTGCACTTAAAATTCTAAAACCAAATGAAAAAAATGTCAAAATTAAACAACTTACCAATATTTGCTATAGCATATCCACTAGCACAATGAAATGGGTACTCTTATAATGAATGCTTCTAAGAGATTTTTCTTTAGCACTTCAAAGCTTACCTAATGTCTTGTCACTAGCATAACCTTGTTTCAATATTTTCTATATCTTCTTATTTACGAATGTTAGTCCAACAAATACTTATTACATCAAGAATGTTTTCTATATTGGTTTAATATTTATCTATACGAATTTTCCTTACATCCACTAAAACCATGAGACTAAAAGTACTTGGACAAAAGGGTAATTTTCACATCTTACTTCTCACCATACAATGTTGCTCTGAATTTATAAAGGGGACGAAATGGAATACAAATTTAAAATCAAAACATAAGGATACAGTGAAACACAACTTCAATTATAAATGGAAAATGTTAAAATTGTATAGATGCAAAATGAAAGCAAACTAGCTCGAACAGTGGTAGCTTATCTCTGAGAAGAGATGTGATAGCTACACCCTTCTGAATTGTGTTACAATGAAGCTCGAAGGTCTTTTTATTATGAAGCAGCAATGAGAAACCCTAAACATCCAAAAACTTAACCCTAGAAGATGAAGCACCAATGGCTTATGGGCCCTAATGGGGTAAGTTAGAACGTCAACTTCCAGAGGTCATAACTTTGACATATGATCTTTGTTTGGCATACATGATAGCGCATTGGAGAGGCCTATTCAAGGAGTACAATTTTCAACTATTGACTACAATTGCAGACTACATTAGTCCGTTTCCCAAAAAAAACATTTCTTAAGGCCTCGAAACAACTCCAGAAGTTCAGGACTAGAAAACTGTCAAAAATAAAAAGCTAACAAAATAAGAAAATTGTGTTGTGAGCCAGTGGTATAGGTGGGTGGCCACTAATTTCCACCTGGACCAAATGTGTTTTTGTTAAACTTCCTAGTAGTTATTTCTCAAATTTTGTAATTGTTAAAGGACAAAGATTAGGAAATATCAAACTTGCCAACAACCACATTTCCCTATTCAAAAAGGATGGATTAAGTACAAGTTTGATGAATCCTCCAAAGGCAATCTATATTTGTTTGGGGTTGGAGAGGGCTTTCGAAAGAATGTATTTCATTTTGATAACCTTCTATGAATTCCTTGACCTAAAAATGAAAAACCATGCATCTAGTACTCTAATTTGTGGCAGCAAGGAATCACAGAAACAAGGCAATAAAAGATACCATACCTCTACATGACTTCTAAATAAATTATTGAACATTTCAACGGGAAAAATCCAAAACCCTTCCAAGAAATAGTTATCATTCTTACTTCAATCAAATTAGTTCTTGAGAACATGGAAATTAATGTATTTATCCACATAAGGAAAACTTCCAATCAAATGGTTGATTAGCTAGTAACTTGGTTGCTAACAACAATGAAGCTAAAAGTTGGGTTTTGATGCCTATGCAGATGGGGATTTGGCTTCCTCTCTTCTTTGAAAACTTCTCCCTTTATAGAAGGAAGTAATCGGAAAGCATCCTTGAAATATCTCTTAATGGTAAGTACTCATGACCCCACCTCCCCCCAACTTCAACGTCTTGTCAACCCTAGCCCAAGAGTTCATGGAACACTCTCCTCTATATTTACCCGTATTTACTTTGTACCCTTCCTAATATGTCTCCCGTGTACCAAAGAAATATAACAAAGAATTATCCTGCATGTGAATAATACATCCGATTTGGAGTCTCCTGCAACGCTCTCACAAGTCATTACTCCTTTTAAAGATATAGCTAGAGCTCACCAACACAAGGGACATGTCTTATAGACTTCTCACACTAGTTAGTCTTAGGTTCAACCCTTACACACTTAAACTCCCATTTCCTACTCTTATTCATGGTAGAAATCCTAAACCTTGCATACTGAATCAAATCGAAGCATAACGAATCCCTAGAGTTGTTGGAAGCAAAAACATGAAATTTGAAAGACACATAAATTTCAGAAAACTAAATAGAAAATCTGTCTATAGTGAATCCTTTAGCCCAAATTTCTATGTTTCTATTGAAGTGGCATTTGCATATCTATCTTCGAAAAACAGAAGTGCAAATCTATAGACTTTTCAAGCATTTTGTTCAAAGCCCTAGGGTATTTGGAAGCAGTTAAGAATGGATCAAGGCATACCAACCTAAGGTTTTTGCAAGAGATTATTTCATTTCCATGCCTAAAGTTTATTTAATCCTTTATATCTACATATATAAACTCTTGAAGAGATTTGCAAGAAAGACCACATTTCCCTTTTCTCTTAGCATTATAATTCTTTCTAGCTTGACTTACAATTATAAGAAACACACCACCCATTTCTAGCATTAAAGCTACAATCCTAGCTTGCATAAATTACGCAAGCCTGAAAAATGACTCTACCCTCTTTTTGAATACATGCAATCCCTAGATAATTTATGAAAGTGAGAATAACTAAATTCCAATTGAACATACAAAAATGTGCTTCATGTTAAGTTCTCAACATTTAAAGATAGGATTCATAAATAAATAGAGAACATAATGAATTTGGAAAACAAATTGCACATAACAAATAATAAACTACAAGAGATGGAAAACAAATTGCACATAACAAATAATAAACTACAAGAGATGGAAAACAATTACATGAAAGAGAAAGAAATTCGCAAAGATAACACTGCAACTTGAACAAAATCAAAGAGCTTGACGTTAGTTAATAGTAACTTGGCTTTAAACAATTCCAAAGGTATGGTTGATACCAAACACATCAAAGAGGAAATGGACAAACTAATAGAATTGGCACATGAAAGAACTAAAAGAGTCACAACATCTCAACATTCTTGGTTTCAAGGAAGAAGCTTGAGAAAATATATTAATTTAAGACGAAAACAAACTACAAAAGGGGCTAGAAATAGAACCAACTTACCTTGTTAAAACAAAAAGTTTAGGTAGACTTATTGAACATAAAAAAATATAATTACTTGTATGAAGATGAATTCTTTGGAACAAAAATATGACACAAGCAAGAAATAATTTACTCCCAAAGGATTTGAAATATTTATCAATGAAGATTTCATTCCAACAAACTAAGCCAAATTGCGAAAACTCCAAAAGATAAAAGAAGCCAAGAAAGAAGAGAAATGGGTAATAATTAGAAACAAAATAGCTATTATTTGGGGATAAGAAGCAAAAATCTAATAACATTTAGGAATTTGGCACACTTGGGATCTTCTCCTATATTTGGCAAGGTTTTCCATGGAAGACGGGTCCCAAGTTAAGTTGGTTTACTAGTGAAATCAAAATCATCTTCCTTTTTGAGACTTGCGAACACAAATATTATCTTGTTCCTAACATGGATGAATTCATCTTATGATTTGCTTGGGCTAAAAGATTTTCATGTAGAGGACATGGAGAGATAACCCTTTATATAAGTCACAATATCACTAAATGTGGATAAAGATATCTAACATCAAATCTAAACAATCCTTAAAATTTTGCAATTTGTGATTTTGCACCTCTAAATTCTATTTTTTCTAAGAGAAACAACATAGATAAAAAGTAATCCCTAGAATCTCTTAGGGAATGATGTCACTATTGTAATAACCGAAGCTACTTTGTTTGCAACAAGACTTCAACGCTAGAATAATAAGTAATCAAGTTATTACCCTAAACTACAACTCCCACCCTAACCCTCTTTAGCAACATGAGAATCCTAAGATTTGGCTCAAATGCATACAAAAAGCTTTAAAGATTTAGTTGAAACTTTGTTCAATACAAGTTAATAAAGTTTTATAGTTACCAAGATCACATAATTCGCATGTATTTAAGGCACTAGCCAAATTCTAATCAAATGACTTGTATTTATGGGCTTGGAAATAGTGTGGTTGAGTATGTTATTTCATATATCCCGTTGTGTAACCAAATTGTTAATTTTTATGTCTAATGTGAAGGAACCCAACTCTCATCGAAAAACCCTACTTTTAACTCTCAACATTTCCCTACATAACAATATTATATAAGAAAGTTCAAATAGAACAAAGCAAATAATTTTCTAATAGATTTAAAAAATAACTTAAATCTCTCAATAAGTAATAGCATATTGAATGACTCTATTGTAACTTCACAACAAAGCTCTCAACTTATATGAATAAGTACTCTTTCAAAGCTTCTCGTGAAAAAAAGAGCAAAATAACCAATCCCTTGTTAAGAAATCTAGGGGCAACAAAATGAGTGATTTCTCCTTGATGATAATTGCTTGTGATTACTTTTCACTTCTCTTATTTAGATTCTTCTTCAAATTGATTATTAATTTGATCTTTTTCTCAAACAATTACCAAAACATAAAGGACAAAGATACAAGAGGACATAAGATATAGGCGATCAACCAGGGCCAAAACCTCTCCAAACTGAGAGGAAACCCTGCAAGAACTCTTTTGCTTATAGAAACTTCAATTGACGGATTTTAGACCTAGACCCTTGACCAAATGAACACCCCAATACCACGTCACAACGCTTCTTTCAATTGGCACCTTTTCTACAAGGTCAACTTTTGTCAAACTGAGTATACCGCTACAAACTTTGACCCGTCTTCATCTTTTCAATACCTATCACAAGTCTATGTTTTCGGTCTAACTGTGATCTATGAAATTCTTCATATACGGACTGGATATGTTGTATTTTCTAGACTTCACTTCTTTGTTATGGGAGATCTTCTTTCCTTAACAACTCGACTTCATTAGCAGATTTTGACACTTCACTTTCTTGGCTTTTTGGGCTCACTGTAACTTCGATTTTCATTGCCACGGGAAGGAACCCCAACTAGACTTGTACAACTGAGATAGATAACTGAAAGGACAGTCCTTCAAATTTTTGTTCATCTCCTTCACTTAGTTTTATCGAGCTTTTGTACACTGTAACACAAACTGAAATATGATACACAAATTAAGTCGAGTCTTCAATAAATAACCTTCATGTTATAGCTTGTGAGCCGACTTGACAATGTTTCTGGGTCGACTTATCACAGTTTTGTAAGCCAACTTGATGCTTGAGTTTATATGTGGTCTTAGAGGGTTCCTTTACACCTATTTGACTCAAAGGAAATTTCTTTTTATAGTATGTAACTTGCCCAAGATGGGTCTTCAATCTTTGACATTGACTTAATAGACTTTATGACATGATGACCAACCCTAAAGGCTCACAATGGGAGCCTTAACTATAAAATAAAATTCCTTGAGCATGAAACCCATGACTCAAGCATTACAAAAATAATTTTATTTTCTTCTTTACATCAGTTATAAAAAAAATCATGATTACACGTCATTATGAATACCGAACCTAGTTACATATTTCAACACTCCCTTTTAACTAGGGAGGTATTCATACTCTATACAAGGTACTTGAACATTCTCAATCTAAAGAATTCTCATAAGAAGAGTCAGATTGGTAAAGAATTCTCAAAAGAAGAGTCAGATTGGTAACCCATCTATATAGCATCATATCATATAGCATTGTCACATAGCAAGGCCTTGACTAACAACTCTATCTCTCCACAAGATCTGAGCACAATCATGGCGAGACCAATGATGTATAGACACCCTCATCATTATCTCTCTCGGAACATACCCCACCTGGGTTCTCAGGGTGTGTTCCACTAGGACTATTATTATCTTGGATTCACAGTACTCAAACAATATCGGTCCTTTACAATTACTCTTATCTTGGATGCCCTAACTCATCCTCAAAGAGTATCATATGCCATATGTTTACCCAATCCTACATCTGTCTTCCCAAGTGAAGACAAAAATGATGTGTCTATCTCTCCCTCTTAATTAGGGAGGACATATCTATTCCAATAAAGGAATGTACTCATTCCAACAGAAGGAATGTACCTAAGCTCCCTTTTGGCTTAGGAAATTCCAAGTTTCTTCTCTGTAAGAAACTTGTTTCTGAGCTCCCTCTTAATTAGGGATATAAAGCAACTCCTCAGGTGGAGAAGATGGGACAACCAGCTGCTTGTCCCATCTGCGTGAAGAGCTCCTCTTCACGATGTCATGAACTTCTTTTCGTTATCTAGGATCCTTCATGTTTGGGACTTTTACATAGGGCACCGACCATCCATCACTTTCATCCATGAGTCAGCCATGTCATCATCGGAAAGTGATCCATCAATCCATATTTGGCCTTCCTTCATGCATGTTGCTTTCTTCATGCCATGTTTACTTAAGGACCTTTCATCCTACTACATGTGCATCGGTGGTGGAAGACATCCATAGATCTCCCCTTGGCAACCCTACATAAACCCATCTAGATATTTGTTCAAAAATAAAGGAATGAACATTAAAATAAACATTATCTTTCTAATGGTCTTTCATCATGACATCTAGTTTGCTCCAGCATCTTGCATACATATCGACACATCTCCCAAAGATATATATTGTCAAGGATCTCTTTCCTTTTCTGACTTCATGAAGATCTTCATATCTTTCATGGAGATATTATAATCAAATATTTCAATCATTGGATGTTGATTGTCTTTTCCATAGTTGCATATTTCATGATCTCTTCCTTCCTTTCTTCACAAATTCCATTTTCAAGAACTTCCAATCAGAGTTCCTACAATTATTGTCAACCACCTCATATTTCATATGAGGGCATATAATGTTGATTTCATCTAGTCAATGTGTGACCCATGCCTTCCTGCATCTTTTCAATGGAGGAGATCCTTTCTTTTGATCATGCTTTTGAGGTAGAGAATTCATGCATGTTACCTACAACCACATGACATGACTCTATTTTATTATATACAAGCATACTTACCTCATTTTTCCTTTAAGTCAATTAGACTTCCTTCAGCAACTTCCTTGATTGAAATAACTTCAATTGCCTTGACCTGCTTTGCCTCTTATGACATCATACCATCATTCCATGAATCCATGCAAGGTGGATTTTTCAGCTAGACACTTGCGTTTATCATTGGGTGAACCTTCCAATGAATATTTCAATGGAGGATCTTGACCATCCTCATCCAGCAAAAGTTTCCCTTTTTGTATGATGAGCTTTGTACTTGATGACCTTTTCCTCTTTTTTTCTCATAAGTGTCATTTATGCTTCTAATGAGGTTCCTACGAGTTACATCCTCTTATTGGTGATTGTCATGGACTTCTTCTTCAGCGATCTTTCAAGCTTGATGATGTCACGAGTTCCTGCTTTTTGTATGCTTTCATGAAGCCATCTCCTTGACATGATGCATTTGATGATTCTTTAACCATGGCAGAGATCTTTCATCTGATATTTCTCCTTGCTATCCATATTTTTTACATCATGAATGGAGTCTGAGGATATAAGGGTATGTATAATTCCCTCCTTCTATCATGATTTTTTAAAGAATCAACCCATCCATCTTTACTTCTTGTATCTACAATATTAATTAACAAGTTCTCCAAGTAAATAATACAATACCAAAGCATGATGTCAAGTTATATTTCTAGGGTTTCCATGTAATTCAGAGTTTAGCCTAGGATCTCTTAAGTTCAAACCATGGACAATTTTATGTCACACTAGGTTTATCCATGCCCTAGAATTAACAAATCCTCGAAGTCAAATCATAAGGAACATATATCTTGAGACTAGGGTTTCTAAATACTAGGGTTTCTTATGAGCTATCTATAGTTCAAAATACAAACCCTAGAGCCATAACTTTAACCATATCTTATGATGGGCCCCTTTACAAAAGAACCAAAAAAAAATCATACATACCTTATAGATACCTACCTGTGATACCTTAGCTTCTTCACAAAGGTATCCTTGTTGTCCTTATTGTTGTCTTTCAGACTTCTTTTACCATTCTTCTGATGGGACCTGCTTTTCCATGAATTCCTTTAGGACACGAAATGCTTGTAGCTTCTTTCTGTTATCTTGAAGGCTACAGGGATTTTGTACAATAGAACTTCGTAAGGGAATTCTTCTCGTCGTACTTTCTGCATGTAGATGAATTGTTTACTTTAAAGAAATATATAGATGATTATCAATCCCTTTTGAATGACTGACCAAGAGAGTATGAGAGGTGCATGTACTTCTTAGTGCCATTTTGGATTCGATTCTTCATAAATGTAATTAATGATGATATGTAATTCTTGGTCTTCTTGAGGAGATCTATCTTTCTTAGGTTCTAAGGTTGTTGTTGATGATCTTGGGATACAAAACAGACTTCGCTTTTATTTGAATTATACCTTAAGTCCTTTTGAAATAGTGATGTAGTGTCACTTTAAATGTGGAGGTCTTCTTTCTTGGTGAAGGACTTGTAGCCAGAACTTTTGCTTGATCTTGAAATGAGATTAGGTATTTTTCAATGTTCTAAGAGATATATGTAGCTCTCTGTAACTTCTTTGCTATCAGATCTTGAGATTTTTGTGCCCAGAATAGCCTTGTCTTTGTCGGATAATATCTTTCCTTGTCTTGACTTGTATCTAGTTCCTTTCTTGAACTTCTTGCTTACAGAAGAGTATCTAAATTCTTCCTATGCCTCAGAGTTTCAGTTATGTGGCTATTGTAAAGTGGAATGATGAAAATAGATAAGACTTTTTGTTCCATTATGAAATGATCTTGACGGTATACTTCTTTACTGCTTTTATTATGGATCAAGTCGGCTTTAGGGATGTCCTTCTTGATGTCTTGTTCTTTCATTGGTTCCTTTCATTTAGCACTTCAATCCTTGAGTGTTCTTTACTAAGTTTCCTTTCCTTAACTTGTCTTGACACCTTAGCTCTGATACCATGTTGAGAAATCTAGGGACAATAGAATGAGTGATTTCTCCTTGATGATAATTGCTTGTGATTACTTTTTACTTCTCTTATTTAGATTCTTCTTCAAATTGATTATTATTGTGTTCTTTTCATCAAACAATTACCAAAACATGAAGGACAAAGAGACAAGAGGACACAAGACATAGAAGATCAACCAAGGCCAAAATCTCTCCAAACTGAGAGGAAAACCTGCAAGAACTCTTCTTCTTATAGAATCTTCAATTGACAAATTTCAAGACCTTGACCCTTGAACAAATGAACCATCCAAGACCACGACACAACGCTCCTTTCAATTAGCACCTTTTCTAAAAGGTCAAACTGAGTATACTACTACAGACTTCAGCACTTCTTCATCTTTTCAGTACCTATCACAGGACTGTGTTTTAGGTCTACATGTGGTCTCTGAAATTCTTCATATATGGATTGGATAATGTGTATTTTCTAGACTTCACTTCTTCGTTATGGGAAATCTTGTTTCCTTAACAACTCAGCATAATTAGTAGATTTTGGGACTTTGCTTTCTTGGCTTTCGGGCTTACTATAACTTTTATTTTCATTTCCACATGAAGGAACCCCAACTAGACTTGTATGAGTGAGATAGATAACCCAAAGGACAGTCCTTCCAATTTTTGTTCATCTCCTTCTTCGCTTGGTTTTATCGAGCTTATGTACTACGTAACATGAACTGAAACATGATACACAAACGAAGTCGAGTCTTCAATATATAGCCTTCATGTTATAGGTTGTGGGCCGACTTGATAATGTTTATGGGCTAACTTATCACAATTTTGTAGGTTGACTTGATGCTTAAGTTTAGACGTGGTCTTGGAGGGTTCCTTTACACCTATTTGACTCAAAGAAAAACTCTTTTTACAGTATGTAACTTGCCCAAGATGGGTCTTCAATCTTTGACATTGACTTAGTAGACTTATGACATGATGACCAACCCTAAAGGCTCACAATGGGAGCCTTAACTATAAAATAAAATTCCCTGAGCATGAAACCTATGACTCGAGCATTACAAAAATAATTTTATTTTCTTCTTTACATCAATTACATAAAATCATGATTACACGTCATTATGAAGACCGAACCTAGTTACATATTTCAACATCCTTAATATCACAAAAATGATTTTCTAAGCAGGCTATCAAGTAAGCCTCTTTCAAAGCATATCATGAAAACAAAACAATCAATCCCTCATATGAAAAAAAAGTAAGATTTGCTAATAAGGTTATCGGGTAAACCTCTAACAAGTTGCTATAGCTTATTATTATGTATAACTGCAAATCATTAATTAAAAACATAAAGAGATCATATGTAAATAAAATAAAACAAAAAAATATATAAAAGGATAAGGTTTTAAACCTTTCTAAATCTAGACCTAGAAAGTTTTGAAAACAAATTCTAACTTGAAAATATAAATAAGAATAATGTAATTTGTATAAATGATGAGAATTTATTCCTTAAAAAGCTGTATAAATTCCCTCATATTTCAAGCAACTTTCAAACCCTCATTACAAAGCAATATTTTTTTACCTTGGATGGCACTAACTTTGGGCGTCACCACCTAGCAAAAGGGAGAGCCACAAATATTTAAGTGTAGCAAGCTAAAATTCTAAAAATTGGACGTTCTATACTTACCCTCACATTCATAGGCTTTTCAGTTTGACAATCAAACAAGGTTTTCCCTAAACCTTGTACTATAAGCCTCATTATTCCTATTTTAAAGGTGTTTCCAAATATAACCCCTCAATCTATAGGACCATCGTGATTAGCCCTCAATAATCTAAGTTGTATGGAGTTGTTCTTGGAACAAAGATTAGTATATGGTTGAAAACGCATCAAAAAAATATGTGAAGGTAATGACCAAGCTAGTTTCAAAAACTATAATTCCATTATGGACCACTTATTCATAGTTTAGAAGTGTTGCCAAATATAACCCCTCAAACTATAGCACCATCATGATTAAACCTCAATAATCTAAGTTGTATAGAGTTGCTCTTAGAAAAAATATTAGCATATGGTTAAAAAACCATCAAAAAATGATGTGAAGGTAATGACTAAGCTAATTCCAGAAACTATCATTACATTATGGACTACTTAACTGCTCATACAGTTATCGGTAATTGCAATTAAATGTCAAGATAAGAAAAGTGATATCTTTTGTTATTTGGTTGACTTTAAGAAAAAAATTGATATAGTGCCTAAAAAAAAATGCTTCTAAGAGATTAAAATATCTAAAGGTTTCTTCAGGGTTAACAATTGCAATGATAAGGTTGCCTAACAAAATTATTGCTAAGTTCAAGAAGAATGAGGGTTAGTCAAAAGATATCAATTGTCATATATTGTTAAGCAAGGTTGTACCTTGTACCCTACCCTTCCTGGAATTTATATTGACAAGTCAGAGACATGTTTGGAATAATTATGTTATGTCAGCACTATCTTCACTGGCATACTCATCACTCTTATTTACATTGATGATATTTCCCTTTCAAAAGGAGTCCCTATGATCTTGAAAACCAATAATTCTCAAAGATTTAGTTTTTAGCATCGATATATCAATAAATATTGATAAGACAAAGGTTAGGATAGTCAAGTCCAAGAAAATCACCTACCCTAATATTACTTCTAACAGTGGCAATTTAGAGGAAGTTAATTTGTACAAATATCTTAGAATTTCCCTGCATCAAAAGCTCAAATGGGGCTATAATTTGGTGAATATGATTAACGGAGGGTGGAAAGCTATTTCAATATTGAGAATAATTGTAAAAGGTTTTGCTTCCAAGTAAAAAAATAAGCTCCTCTTTGATCTCCTTGTTATCCCAATTATCCTCCATCATTGTGAACCTTGGGGTGCAACATTTCTAGAAACTTTTGAAGGAAAATTGAGCATATTCAACAGTGTTTTCTATTTTATAACCTTAAAAATAAAAGCAATACCACCCTTATCATTGTCCTCTTAGAGGTTGGGCTTTCACCCATTGGGAGTAAGGCTTTGATTAGGTGCATAACGTAGCGGCACGAGATAATTAATGAGAAGGATTAAAGGCTTCATAGCTTGCTTTAAATTTTGATTAAAGTCACTTGAGGCTTAAAGAAAGGATGGCACCAAAAGTTGTTTCCTAGCTAAACCATTCGAGGAATCACGAGAAAGCCACTTATAAAAATATTGATAATATCAAAAGCATTATTAACTAGATTTAGAGATAAACTGTCATGCTACAATGAATGGAGAATAAGAGAAAACTAGTGTACTAATAAAATATCATTAACCCCAAGTTAGAAGAGCAAAACTATGGCTATCTTAAAAGAGAAAATTAGCATTGCTAATAAGACATGAGCTTCATCATGAAACTAGGCACTGAAAAACACCTAAAACACCATGGTTTAAAAGAATTCATAATCTTTGATGCTAGGAAAATAGGGGGTAAAAAATCCCCACATAAATTCCCTCGCTATGCACACATTGTTGATTTTCTTAAAGAGAAATCTGATCTTATATACTAATAATTACTTCAATGATTTCTTAAACAAGTTTGCATATGTCACATTCATCATTACGTAATTATACATAGAAAATCTCAACCATAATGCAATAATGATAGTAGGATCATAAAGAGACATCCAAGCACAAAGAGACACAAATTTTTCACCTAGGAAACCCAAACTCAGGAGAAAACCCGACAATCTTCTCTAAGGGGATTTCTTTAGTTCAACAAATTTGCAATCTCATATTCATAAGTCAAATTAGGTCAAACAAACCACAATATTCCACAAGTCTAAGCTTGGTTAGCAACTTGGTCAAACGGCCACAACAAATTCAGTCACAGCCTCAAAGAGCTCAATCAAACTAACCTAAATAACTTGGTCAACAACCTCCAAAATTCGATCACCTAGCCTCAAAATTTTGGTCAATTGTAACTCACAAATTCAGCCAACTGAACTCGGAATTTCAACTAATCATGCCTCTGAAATTCGGTCCATTCAAGTCAAAACAGACTCGGGTGAAGTACCTCAAAATCTCCTCCTTAACTCGCACATGCGAACAGGAAATCAAAAGATGATGATATGGTTTGAATTGGTCTTCAAGAGGTGAGGTCGAGGGGCAATATAATGATTGAGAATGCTCGAATTGGTCTTTATCGCCGAGGCAACCTAATCTTTTGGGCCCTGGATTTAGCATTTTGGAGGAAAATTAAATTCAAATTTAAATTATAAATTTCTTGCTTTTACTTTCCTTTATAGGGTCAACTTGAATATTGACAGTAACCACCAAAAATCAACACTCCCTCTTAGCTAGGGAGGTATTCAACTTTGACTTTCTCAAATGTCTTCTTTGCTCAATAATTTCTCCATCCAAAGAAAAGAATGAATGAGCTTGCTATGTTAATGTATCCATCCACTTTATATGGAAATCATATTGCATGAACATCATGCAAAGGGATCTAGTTACCTACTAGTCAAATCTCCTTTGCAAATGGATCTAGTTATCCATTGGCTAAAGGCCTTCTAGGGTCCCACCAACGAAATACCCTTTGGGGGTTCAAGACTAAAATAATACTGAGAGGGGGGGGTGAATCAGTATTATCAGGTCAATTATTTTTCATTTTACAATTAGATTTGTATACACTACTTCAGTTAGTAAAAGTTGCATATGTACGCAACTGCAGTTAAGGAAACTAGTGTATAATCAGCAGACTTGTAATTTAAATTATTCTTCAGATGTTGATCATTAATCTGTGCATCAAACCATATAAACAGTAACCAGGAACAGTAAAATAGAACAGGCAATCACACATAAGAACACATTATATAAGGTGGAAACCCAATGTGGGTGAAAACCACCTGCTACAATTCGTCTCTATCTTCTTTTAATTAGAAACTTCTTTTTACAATGTATCAGTGCTGGTGCAGTCTTATATCAGTACGCAGGCTGCTACCTGCTGAAGGCTACAACCTTCTCTCATTCTCCAGCTTCTCCTGGAAGGGAGCTACAACCCCCTTAGCTCTTGTACTAGCTGAGGTACTAGTACGTAGGTGCTGACCTACAGAAGGCTACAACCTTCTCTTTTCTTCCAGGGACCACGCTTCATAAATTTTCAGACCGGATCCACAACATCAATCAAATATTAAGTATATCTGCATCAACCAATCTTCTGTGTACAAACCATAACTGAATCAAACAATCACTTCTCTGAATGTTGTAACCAGAATACAATAACAGTAACCAGACACCAGTCCTGAACTCAGAACACTGCAGTAATAAACAAAAGTATCCAAAACATATTTCATGAGACTTACGCTACTTCAATATGCAGAACCTGCGTGCATACGCATATGTATTAAGGCCAACCAGCGTATAAGTTGTTTTAAATTACCTAACCAGCGTGCATACACGCCTTTGATATGCCGAACATGCGTACAAATCTATAAAAGATAATTTACCCTTTTCAATTATTCAGACATTAGTTATACTCAAATGATCAAGTTTATAGATCAAGTCATGCATCAAATATAACAGATCAAAGTCACACAAAGATACTTCTCTTCAAGCCTTAAGATCTTAACCCATCAAAGAACTTATCCTTCTCCTTGCGCTCAGGTTTCTCCTTGATTCAGATCCAGCTATGCACCATAATCTAATGACCAGTATTCTAGATCTTGTTCTTCATAAGATATTCAATGCTTGAGTGGATGTCTTTGCCTAATGATCTCCTTCCCCTTCTATAGTCTTAGGCCTTACTGAATACCATGGTCCAAAACCATTTAGAACCAATACTAGGGACCTAATACCTGGGTTCAACACTTTGGACGCAATACCAAGGTCCAAAACCATAGGTCCAAATACCAAGGACCAAATATGATGGACTAAAAAATAATTTTTCCCACATGTACACGCTTTTACGTGCATCAAAGTGTGTGCATACGCATACGCGCTTTTTGACCGATGAACCCACGTGTATACGCGGCTTGGGAAAGGGGACACTATGTATATATCTTTTTCCTTCATTTTGAGAGCCTGAACTGAGATCTGTCATCTGAGTGACTTACCATCAAGGACAACACCTGTGTCATAGTGCCAAATCTGTGTCATAATGCCAACAATCTCCCCCTTTGGACTTGATGGCAACCCCAAGTCACTCAAAGTCATTCTCCCCCTTTGTCATAAAGGGCAAAGGGTTATCCTCCCCGTGAGTTCATGCTGAAATCTCTGCTCTACTATGTTGTCCATGCTCCTCTTGACTGTAGACAAGGTCTGCAAGAAGATGTTATACAAGAAGATACACAACTTTATACATTATAAATGACCTTCCTACCACCAAAGACTCATACATACATCCATCTCCCAACCAAGTGGGGATTGACTCATCCACCCAACCAAGTGGGAATACACCAAAAGTTTACACAAGATAAAACAAGAACATTACATCATTCAACCCAGGCATAGTGGGTAAACCAAAATAGGTCGTTACATGACCTTGATAAGAAAAGAAATACATGACATAGAGACGAAATTACAACAAGACTATGATAGTCATCAAAAACTACTATCAGCAGCATCTGTCAATCATCATTCAAACCAGCAACCATGTTCTCCCTCTGCACCTGTTCCACCTGAAACCAAAAGCAACTGTGTACTTGAACCAACAGCTTCTAAGGTAATGCCAACAATGCTTTATTAGAAGTATACATGCTCCCCCTGAACCTGTGCCAGATGGTCTCTGTCAGACCCATATCAGACTCTTTTCCCCTGAGTCCGCCCCACTGATTTCCTTCAAACCAACATATACGCGACTGCATCGACAGAAACCAGCGTATGTACGCGGATACTCCTCATGAAACTCGCGTACAACCACTTTTATCTGAAACAAATAAGTTTCAACAGCAAGATGATGCATCAACTACTCCCAACTTCTGTCTGAGGTATTCAAATGTCTCCCTGGGCAGTGGTTTGGTGAGTATATCAGCAACCTGTTCCTTAGAGGGAACATACTCCAATTTGACCTTGATAAGAAAAGAAATACATGACATAGAGACGAAATTACAACAAGACTATGATAGTCATCAACAACTACTATCAGCAGCATCTGTCAATCATCATTCAGACCAGCAACCATGTTCTCCCTCTGCACCTGTTCCACCTGAAACCAAAAGCAACTGTGTACTTGAACCAACAGCATCTAAGGTAATGCCAACAATGCTTTATTAGAAGTATACATGCTCCCCCTGAACCTGTGCCAGATGGTCTCTGTCAGACCCATATCAGACTCTTTTCCCCTGAGTCCGCCCCACTGATTTCCTTCAAACCAACATATACGTGACTGCATCAACAGAAACCAGCGTATGTACGCGGATACTCCTCATGAAACTCGCGTACAACCACTTTTATCTGAAACAAATAAGTTTCAACAGCAAGATGATGCATCAACTACTCCCAACTTCTGTCTGAGGTATTCAAATGTCTCCCTGGGCAGTGGTTTGGTGAGTATATCAGCAACCTGTTCCTTAGAGGGAACATACTCCAATTTGACCTTTTGTTCAAGCACTTGTTCCCGGAGAAAATGATATTTGATAAGTATGTGCTTGGTCTTTGAATGCATGACAGGGTTCTTTGAAATACTGATTGCACTTGTATTATCACAAAAAATGGAGATAGGTGGAGTACAAGTGATTTGAATGTCTTGCAATGTTTGCATCATCCAAAGGAGTTGTGTGTAGCAAGATGCAGCAGCCACATATTCTGCTTCAGCTGTAGATAATGCAATTGAGCTTGGTTTCTTGCTGAACCAAGATATTAATCTAGAACCCATGAAGAATGCACCACCACTAGTGTTTTTCCTATCATCCACACTTCCTGCCCAATCTGCATCAATATATGCATGAAGTGTGAGATCTGTGCCTCTAGGATACCATAAGCCATAGTTTTGAGTTCCTTGAAGATACTTGAAAATTCTCTTAACTGCTTGAAGATGAGTTTCCTTTGGATTTGCTTGAAATCTTCCAACTATTCCCACTGCATGCATAATGTCTGGTCGGGTACCTATTAGATAGAGTAGACTACCAATCATGGATCTATAGGTTGGTTGATGTATTGTTGCTGATTCATCATTTGTGCTGACGCTGCATCCTGTTACCATAGGGGTACATACTGGTTTTGAATCCTCCATCCATATTTCTTCAAGATCTGCTTGAGATACTTGGTTTGTGATAGAAAAATACTGTCTTTGTTTTGTTGAACTTGTAGACCAAGAAAATATGTGAGCTCACCAAGCAGGGACATTTCAAATTCTTTTTGCATCACCAAGGCAAATTTTTGACTCATGTCTTCTTCATTGCTACCAAAGATGATATCATCAACATACACATCAAGTATTAGAAACTTATCATTGTCAATTTTTATATATAGATTGCTATCTGTTGATCCTTTTACAAAACCTTGTTGATGGAAGTACTTATCCAAACGATAATACCAAGCCCTTGGAGCTTGTTAAGGCCATAGAGAGCCTTTTTGAGTCTGCATACAAGTTTTGGATCATTTCCAAGGATAAACCCATCTGGTTGCTCATTATACACTTCTTCATCCAAGTCTCCATTCAGAAAGGCAGATTTCACGTCCATTTGAAATGCTTTGAACTTCTGAAAGCTAGAAAAAGCAAGGAACATTCTTATGGCCTCAAGTCTAGCAACTGGTGCAAAGGTTTCTTCAAAGTCTATGCCTTCTTGTTGAGCATACCCTTTACAAACAAGTCCGGCCTTGTTTCTAATAACATCTCCATTTTCATTCAACTTATTTTTGAATATCCATTTTGTCCCTATGACATTTTTATCGTTTGGTCTAGGAACCAACTCCCAAGTGTTATTCTTTTCAATCTGCTCAAGTTCTCCATTCATGGCCTTGACCCAACGTTCATCTTTGCATGCTTCACTTACATTTTTCGGTTCAGTGGAGGAGAGCAATGCTAGATAGCTTGAAGCTTCTGAAATAGTTCTTCTTGTTTGTACACCTGCCTCTTTTTGCCCCAAAATTTGAGTTTCTGGATGATTCTTCTGAATGTACCTAGATGGAGTCTTTTCTTCTATCCTTATCTGTTCTTCTGGTGCCTCATGGGTTTCTTCTTCATCATAAGTTTGATTTGATGTTGGAGGATAGTCCTCATAATCTTCGAAATCTTCAGATTTTACTTGCCTAGGAGTGTTTCCTTCTTCATCAACCACTACATCAATACTTTCAACAATTTTTCCAAGTCTTTTATTGTAACACTTATATGCTTTGTTGTGGGGAGAATAACCTAGGAGAATGCCTTCATCTGATCTAGGTTAAAACTTGCCAAGGCTTTCATCAGTCTTTTTGATGTAGCATTTGCTTCCAAAAATTTTGAAGTATTTTACCGTGGGAGTCTTACCATACCAAAGTTCATGAGGAGTCTGAGTGCTGTTTACTTGGATGTTTGTCTTGTTGAGAATAGTAACTGCAGAAAATGCGGCTTCACCCCAGAAGGTTGTGAGAGTTCTAGACTCATCAAGCATAGCACGAGACATTTGTTGAACCGTTCTATTCATCCTTTCCACTACTCCATTTTGTTGAGGAGTCCTTGCAGTAGAGAATTCCCTTCTTATTCCATGTTCTTCACAAAAATCAAAAAATTCATCCTAGGTAAATTCCCCTCCTCAATCAGACCTGAGGCATTTGATTCTGCGATCTGATTTGTTTTCAACCAAGGCTTTGAATGCTTTGAACTTTTTGAAAGCTTCATCTTTATACTTCATAAGTCCTATCCAACACATCCTTGAAAAGTCATAAAAAGAAAAATATGAAGTACTCTTCTCCTCGAGGTGACCTCTTCCTAGTTGGACCACATATATCAGTATGGACAAGTTCAAGTGGCCTGCTAGCTGATCCTTCCTTCTCAGGGAAATTAGTTTTGGTTTGCTTACCAAACTGACATGATTTGCATATTGTATTTTCTGGAATTCTAATGTCAGGGAGATCACGAACCGCTTGATATTTGCATGCTTTCCTTATCTAAGAGAAGCTTAAATGCCCCAATCTTCTGTGCCATAGCCAGTGTTCATCATTCTTGCTTACATAGCATTGTTGTTATCCTCCTTTGAGTACGTATAAATTATTTGGAGTTCTTATGGCTTTGATCACTGTTTCTCCTGTATCAAGCTCACGAACAATACGTCCATTTTATCGAAATATTACCTCATTTCCTTGATCACACATTTGACTGACACTCAATAGATTATGCTTTAAGCCATCAACATACATAACATTTCCAGCTTTGACCTTCTCTTTCAAGCGAACAGAACCTTTACATTTTATAAGTGCAAGGGTGTCATTTCCAAATGAGACCTTCTTTTCCTTTTCTAAGGCACTATATGACTGAAGCTTTTCTTTATCACCTGTCATATGTTTTGAGCATCCACTGTCGATGTACCACTGATTTTCCTGTCCTTCTGCATATAGGGCTATCCCACATCTTTCTGGTTGTGGTTCTTTCTTTCTCCATGTTTTGGGACTCAATGAAGCTTGCTGAGTTGTTTGACGAAACCTACTCCTGCATTCAGAATCTTCATGACCGAAGTTGTTACAAATAGAACATTCTATTTCATTTTCAAGAGCAGAAAAGTTATTGTAGGTTCTTTTCGTGATCCCAGTCATACTTCTTTGTTTTTGAGCTTCTCTAGTCATGATTGTCTTGTAGGCAACACATTGAGTAGCTTTGTGTCCAAAGTTATGACAAGAGAAACATTGGCCATTGAAGAAACTCTTGTGATTACCAAACCTAACGACAAAATGGTTGTAGTTTCTATTGACATCCATTCTTGAGGCAAACTGAGAACAATTTACCTGCAGTTGGTTGTAGCTTCTGTTCATCCTTGATGTAACTTTCCCCTGATTTACTTGGTGCTCTTTGTTCATCCTTGAAGTAAATTGTTTTACTTGGTGATCTGCATTATGCCTTTGCTGTCGATTGTCAGCCTGTTCACTTTTCCTTGCTACATCAAGACAACTTTTGGAGGTGGATGGCTTCGATGCTTCTTCAGAATATCCAAGACTTGTCTTGATTAGAGGAGAACGTTGCACTTTGATAATCTCATCTAAAGTTTCAGATCCTTTAGAAAATCTAGGATTAAGGATTTTTGTTTTCTCAATTTCTTTTCTAAGTCCCACAATTTCACATTCTAACCTTTCATTGTGTTTATCTCTTTCAGCAAGTTGGAATGTCACAGTATCTATAATCATATTATTTTCCTCTAAACAAATTTTAAGTTTAGAAATTTCTTCATAAAGACCTTCTTCATCTATAGCATCCAAGAAATCATCATCTTCAAAGGCCATCAAAAGTCTATCATCATTAATTGTTCATCTTCATCACTATTTGAAAGTCCATCACTGTCTTCATGTGTATAATAGCTCTTCTTACTTAGATTCTGTTTTTTGTTCCATCTAACTGGTTCCTTACCTTTATCTTTATGAGGACACTTGGCAGTATAGTGGTCGACTCTTCCACAAGAAAAGCATTTGAAAGGTAGCCTACCTATGAATCTTCTAGTCCCCCATTGAAGGTTCTTGACAAAGTTGGATTCTTCCTCTCCTTCTGACATATGTCCCGACTCATTATAATCTCCTTTTCGTGAGGCTTTCAATGCAGCTTCTCTCTTGTTTGACGGTCCTCCTTTCCTCATTTCGTAAGCAGTCAGGATTCCGTGCAACTATGACATGGTAATGTTCTGTAGGTCCTGCTTTTCTTCTATGGCAGAAACTTTTGAATCAAACTTAGAAGACAATGATCTTAGAACCTTTTCAACCAGAACAACTTCTTTTATTTCTTCACCCAAGTTTTTCATACAGTTAACAATCTCATCAATGCGTAAGAAATAGTTAGCCACACTTTCATCATTGTGCATTCTGAGATTTTCATATTGAATTCTGAGAGTTTGTAGTTTTGCTCGTTTTACCTGATCATCTCCTTCATAGCTCAGAATGATCTTGTCCCAAATTTCTTTTGCGGTTTTGAGCTGCATAACCTTGATGAATTCTGATTGAGATAGACTCCCTAATAGCGTATTGATAGCCTTAACATTTGTTTCATACTGCTTTTTACCAACCGTATCTGTAGGAGTTGTTGATGGAAATGTGTATCCTGTTTCTATGATATCCTAGACTTTTGTACCAAGAGATTGAAGATAGGTTGTGATTCTTACCTTCCAATAGACGAAGTTGCTCCCATCAAAAATTGGTGGCCTGATCAATGCCTCCTTTTCATAGTTGCTCATGATGATAGATCTTCCTTCAAACGATCGAGCTTCTTCTGAAGGACCTGCTCTGATACCAATTGTTGGAAATAATACTGAGAGGGGGGGTGAATCAGTATTATCAAGTCAATTATTTTTCATTTCATACACAGACTTGTATATGCTACTTGATTTAGTGAAAACAATGTATATATGCAACTTCAGTTAATGAAACTAGCGTATAAGTTGCAGACTTATAATTTAATTTATTCTTCAGATGTTGTTCATAATCTGTGTCAAAACCATATAAACAGTAACCAGAAACAAAAAATAAAGCAAACAATCACACACAAGAACACAATATATAAGGTGGAAACTCAATGTGGGTGAAAACCACCTGCTGCAATTTGTCTCTATCTTCTTTCAATTTAGAAACTTCTTTTTACAATGTTTTTGTACTGGTGCAGTCTTATACCAGTACGCAAGCTGCAACCTGCAGAAGGCTACAACCTTCTCTCATTCTCCAGCTTCTCTTGGAAGGGAGCTACAACCCCCTTAGCTCTTGTACTAGCTGAGGTACTAGTACGTAGGTGCTAACCTACAGAAGGCTACAA